>MU182015.1:256005-322487 GCA_016904865.1 Pissodes strobi | reverse complement strand
TGGGATTCCGTGGGATTCCATGGGATTCCGTGGGATTCCATGGGATTACATGGGATTACATGGGATTCCGTGGGATTCCGTGGATTCCGACGGAATTCCTCAACTTTTTGCTATAACAGACGAAATAATAATTTTGCCTAGACCGTTATAAATACGTATTTTAAATTAATCAAAAGGTTCGCCTGCCGATGCAGGCGGTCTACCGATTACAGAAAACACCGCGGAAGAAAAAGCGTGTGCCTCTTATTTTTTTTGCATTTTTGCATCGTGAACGTCTGAACGTCATACTAATTTTCTGTGCCAAAATCTAAGGAATAAACCGAGGAACAAACGGTTTATCTTCCTATAATAGTAGACCGTAACCGCGGTGTCTTCTGTAATCGGTAGACCGCCTGCATCGGCAGGCGTTCGAAGCGTTCAGGTCGGTCTTTCCATCCTCATCATATGAGACTAACAGATACAGATAAAGTTCAGGGTAAAAATAAAACAATTAATTTTTCAAAAAATTCAAATTTTTTCGAAATATTTCGATACAGAAAAGTCATACGACTTTTTCGATACGTAAATCGAACTCAGCGCACCCAAGAACCCCCCCATATGATATTCGAAATTTAAAAGATCATCCCCTGACGAAATTCCCTATTTCGTGCCGAAATCTGAAGAAAAATGCTAGATGTTGAGACAAAAATTACATTTTATCGAATACCTGCCTAATTTTATCGAAAAATCCTGTAGGAGCTTGTCGATCGATCTTAAGACGCCGCAGAGACAGGCGCAAACCGATTTGAAATATCTCTTTTCGTTACCGAGCTAATAAAGAGAATATAAAAATCACGTTTGGTCAATTTAAACAAAAAAAAAACGAAACGTCGTGCGATCAAACTGGATAAGGCGCATTATATTACCCGACGAGACTAATCTTTTTCCCATTTAAAGTTTCCCTCTAACTCTTACCGTTTTCGAATCATAGCCGATTTAATGAAAAGCTCGTTTTTTTTTCAATTATACTATATTTTTAATTATATACCCATGAATTTTTCCGAAAAACTTTTTGACAAAAAAGATATCCGTTTTTATGACGGAAACGATTAAAGGGGTCCATTTACATGTCACTAACGTAAAAATAAAATTTTCAAAGGCATATACAGGGTGCTACAAATTCGAGTGCATGCATGGGGATCTCGGGAACCGTAAGAGAAACGAGGTCGGTTAAATTGAGGCAAAGTTGCGCAATATGATGTCCAACAAGATGCCGTTTTGAAATTTGAAAAATTCTGAACACTTCCGGAGATATCCGGAAAAATACGAAATTTTCCAAAATCGTTTTTATTTTTTTCTGACGTTATTTGAAAAAATATTTTAAAATAAATAACACTTTTTCATTGCCACTTTTTCCCCTCTACAAGAAGGCATTGTTAAATTTAAAATCCGACGTTTCGTCTTCTTGCAACCATCATCAACTTATTTTTTTTTAAATACGGACCTGGATATATTTTTTTGTTTTTCGTTGCGTTTTAGCGTCCGTAAGGCAACGACGTATTGCAAACATAAGAAAAATTCATAATTTTATGAAATATTCGCCCTAAAATGTATGAATCGTCCATCTCTGTCTAACACATTATTTTATTTATAAATCCGTCCTTATTCAACACATTGAAAAACGATTAAATTGGAAACTTTTATGCTTTTATGTTGAAATGAAAGGATGAGTAAATTTGGGCTCGATAAACAATAATATCACATTTTTGAATTTGATTTTTGACGGTATGGGTCCAGAAAGAAAAAAATTACCAAAGCCTTAGATTTTCCGAAACGTTGGCCAAGGGAATCTTAGCTTTTCTCGTTTCTTAACCCGCACCCATAAAAAGCCAATGTAAAAATTATTAGAGAGTTGCAAGGAATACCTAAGAATAGGAAAAAGGTAGGGAATTAGGTCTTATTTAAAATCTAAAATCTCACAAATGTTAAAGAACTAGATAAATAAAACTTTAATCACAAAACTAAATTTAACTCATAAGCAAAATGCTGAAGTATAACTTCAGTGTTTCTGCGAAATGGAAATTCAACATTATCATAAAAATAGCAAAAACATACAACAAATAAATACATAAATAAATAACCTAATTATGTATTTATTTGTTGTATGTTTTTGCTATTTTTATGTTAATCTTGAATTTCCATTTCGCAAAAACACTGAAATTATACTTTAGCGTTTTGCTTATGAGTTAAATTTTGTTTTGTTATTAAAATTTTATGTACCTAGTTCTTTTTGTGAGATTTTAGATTTTAAATAAAAGCTAATTTTCTACCATTTTCCTATGCTTAGGTATTCCTTGCAACTATCTAATAATTTTTAAATTGGCTTTTTATGGATGCGGGTCAAGAAACAAGAGAAACTAGGATTCCCTTGGCCAACGTTTCGGAAAATCTGGGGCTTTGGGGATACATTTCTCAAAACGTTGGCGAAAGAAACCTATTTTTTTTCCTTTCTGGACCCATACCGTCAAAAACCAAATTCAAGAATTTGTTATTATGGTTTATCCAGCCCAAATTTACTCATGCTTTCATTTCAACATAAAAGTATAAAAGTTTCCAATTTAATCGTTTTTCAATGCTTTGAATAAGGACGGATTTATAAATAAAATAATGTGTTAGACAGAGATGAAGGATTCATATATTTGAGGGCGAGTATTTCATAAAATTGATGAATTTTTCTTATGTTTGCGATGCGCCATTGCCTTACGGAGGCTAAAACGCAACGAAAAACATAAAATATATCCAGGTCCGTATTTAAAAAAATGAAGTTGATGATGGTTGCAAGAAGACGAAACGTCGGATTTTAAATTTAACAATGCCTTCTTGTAGAGGGGAAAAAGTGGCAATGAAAAAGTGTTATTAATTTTCAAAAAAAAATTTCAAATATCGTCAGAAAAAAATAAAAACGATTTTGGAAAATTTCGTATTTTTCCGGATATCTCCGGAAGTGCTCAGAATTTTTTCAATTTCAAAACGGCATCTTGTTGGACGTCAAATTGCGCAACTTCGCCTTAATTTAACCGACCTCGTATCTCTTACGGTTCCCGAGATCCCCATGCATGCACTCGAATTTGTAGCAAATAATTTTTGAAAAAATTTCCCTTTTTTCGAAAAATAAAGCCAATATATATAATTTTTAAGTTCGGCAACAAAATACACATTTTTGGTGGTATGTATTTTTTCCGTATCACCCGTAGTTTTCGAGCTACGGCTGTTCTCGAATTTAAACGGCCGATTTTTCGAAAACTAAGAATATTGTCTTTTTTTCGTAAAGAACCTTTTTTGTCGACCTCTACCTACTTGCCGAATTTCAAATCGATCGAAAAAAAAAAGCCGATAGGTTCCAGGTAGGTTCCGGTTCCTATGGGACAAAATGAAGCTTAGGTCGATATAAAAATACGGTTTTTTCGTTTCTTCTTTTTTCTACCGGAACATACCCGTTAAAAAACGTGTCACGATTTCCCCCACTTCTCGATAAATTTTCGGGGGGGTACCTACTAACTGGCAAACCGAGACTCTCTCCTGTTTAGTCAGAAATCGCAAAAAACCACGCGATTTCCATATTACCCCGAGTATTAAACCCCCCTTAAAATCGAGCCCCGGCATTGCCGATTTAATTCCAGGTAGCAGCCCACGTGATACATCTACCATGAAAATATAGACCCTGCAGGTCATCTCCTTATACCGAAACCTATACCGATTAAAAACCGAGCGGGCGCCTATTCGCCGGATGGGTTCCACCGATTTAGGTGCCGATCTGGGATTATATTTCAAGGGACAAAAGGAAACGATTCAACTTTGAAAAATTTCGATTATTTTCGTCTCCTACCGCGTAACCTATCGGCGTTAGGTTCTCGCCAAGGTCGGATTCGTATTTAAAAAAATGAAGTTGTTGAACCCGAAATTTAACCCTCCAGGTCGAACGACACCAAGAGTCCCTATTTAGGAGCCCCTAGGAGACTTAGCGACTTAAAATTTTGGTGGGGGTTCGGACCAATGCACTCCAACCCCGAACTCGCTAGCTCAAAATTTAGGTAAAAAAAAACCGGTAGAAGCCGAACTTCCGGTTTGAAAAAAATCCGTCTCCTAAATATAAAAATACCTACGGAAGCGTTTTTCTTCTAAGTAATATTTAGGGGTCGAACAACCACGATTTTCCACTCTTGGAACCTATGGGGCGAGCGAAATAGGTGCCGCGGATTGAAAATCGCGCGGAGGACTTTTTTTTTAAGTCTAATCCGTACGGAGCATCCTACCGCGAACCCTATCGAAAGTAGGTTCCCGCCGAGGTCAGATTCGATTTCCCCAAAACCCACCCTCAATGAAATGCTTGTTTTTTTTCATATATTATGTTACAATATGTTTAAGTTTTAAAATATAAATTTTAATACATATAAAAAGTGTTTAGCCTTAAATATTCCATTTTAACAGGTTTTAACATACTAATTTTTTGACAATCTAACCCTTTGTGCTCTATTATATTTATTAATATAGTGTAGGTATTTTAAAAGTTATCAATGTGTTTTTAATTAAAGTTTTAAACAAATTATGCTTTCAATATTAGAGTTTTATTTCGTGGGATTCCATGGGATTCCTTGGGATTCCATGGGATTCCGTGAAATTATATGGGATTCCGTGGGATTCCATGGGATTCCGTGGGATTCCGTGGGATTCCATGGAATTCCGTGGAATTCCATGGGATTCCGATAGAAAGTGGGATTCCGGTGTACAGATTTTTGAAGGTGGTTTACCCCTCGCAAAAAAATCATGGATGATGTCACATCTTCTTAAAACATCGTCGACGCCTTCAAACACTTTGTGCCAAAATGAAATATCACGTTAAAACAAGCAAGTAAATATCTATGAGACAGGTTAATAATATTTTTAATTTACTTAGTATAATGTTGTATAGTAATACAACCGAGAATACAACAGAGCTATACGACCTAATCAAAACGACCGTAAAAAAAGAGGTTAAGCGACTGATTAAAACACTAATTATTCGAGTAGTTACGTGATCCAGGTAAACGGGACGCTGGCATCTCCCTTTCACCTAATAAAGCTGAATGTTTACGGCCAAATAAAGGGATTAATTCCAGCGAATCGAGGAGCGAATTGACCTTCATTAAGACGCGTGCGTTTTCGTACAGAGCCGATCGATTTCGTCGTGTTCCGATTTTCTTCTATGCGACTCACGGGAAAATATTCAACTAAGAAGAACTGTTTTTTTTTTATTAATCAAAGAAAAAAGGGACGACTAAGAGGTTACGTACTATAAGTACTTTTAAATTGAGAAAATATTTTATTTAAATTCGCCAAAGAAATCAAGTAAAAATCTAAATAGTTAATCTATGTTATGGAGGCAATATAGTTATAGTTAATAGCAAACATCAGTCGAAAAGAAATCGGGTTTTAATTATTTTTTTCCGGTCAGCGCCAAGTGATGGGATAATTTTTATTAAACACATTTATATTTAAATATAACCTCACCTCTTCTTGACACGTTTTCTTTGCATTTTTTGAAACTACTCTTGAGCAAAATGAAAAGTTTTAGTGGCTCTCTCTACGAGAGATGATGACGTCAGAAAAGTATAATTTTTTTCACGATCAAAAGTTTTGAAGTTATTTAAGAAATTTATTTTGAAAGATTCTTACATTTTCACACTGTCTCCCAAACTAAAAACAATTTGAAAATACTATCAACCTACCATGGTCTTAAGGCAACGTTTCCCTAATTTGACTTTTAATCACTGAGCAACTTGTAGTAGTTGTATGACTATTTTACATTTTATACATTGAACTTTAGTATAAAAATGGCCTCAAATGGTGACATAAAACACCAGATGACATTGTGTTTAATATCATCTAACACCCTCTTCCTAAACCCCATTAAATACAAACGTAAACATACTTTCACCTCATAAACATAAACATAGGCAGTTAAGCCTCGGATTAAGCACGTAGTTAGGCAGACCCCTGAAGAGTAAATCTGAAATAATTTCATCGATTCGATGGTTGTACCACATAGGGCGAGCCAAATATTGTCTAAGTCTACTTAGATTACCTAAAAAGTTCTGGAGATGAAAATACCGTTTTATCGTCTAAAAGGGTCGGAAACGTTACTACCAGGAAAATTTAAATCCATAAGTGTTATTATAGTCTGGATAGCTTCCGGACTACTATTCGCGAAAGACTCGTAACATAAACTGTCCAAAAACCGGTACCGTTTTAATTTGTGCAAAAGTTTCCCTTTTTTAGGAAATAAGTCCTGCTAATACCAAAGCTAGTACTTAAAATCGTAATAAATCCCAAATAAATTATGGCAAAGCATCCTGCGATACAAACAGTGTAGTAACATAAATATAGTTATATCTTAAGACATGTCACAAGATAGTAGATATTCTTTTGAAGAAAGCTACTTACTTATTTTGGAAACTTTAGGTCTATATTTCCCTAACCTTCAGTACTGACCGCAATATACTATATTTGCTCTATAATGTTGATTTTAATTATCTTGCTCGCTGCGAAAAATGTACCAGGGTGGCATCTTCTTTACTTCGCGCAATTATTTTTTGAACACACTATATTCCTTTTCATATCGCTCTCTCGATTTTTCAGAAAGAAGATTCATTACAACCAATTTTGGCTCTTCAGCAAGATCTCTTGACTCTCTAATGCCCAGTTTCTTAAAGTATGGATAACTTTATTCTTCAAATATTCCCTATGACATAACGATTGTTAATACAATTGTAACCATAGTAATTATAGGCTTCATAACCCTATACACTAGATATGTGGTACTTCAGAAACCGGGCATTAGTAGAAACTTAAGAGGGTAAACAACGTGACAGTTTATACCAACTGTTATGTCTGTATTACCAAAAATGTCATAGCAATAAAGCGTTGTCAAGACTGAAACTCCTGGCCGGCGGCGATGACTCATACGTAGACGCGACAATGCTAGGTCTATGGGGTAGCACAAAAACATTCGGATAGTTACTGCGGTACTCGACTTCCAACCCCCATGTCTTTTAAGACAAGGAGGCCACGCTAGCGTCAAGTCTAGCAGACGTTCTTCTCAACGAATATCCAATATACTCCTTCCAATTTTCTAATTTTAAAAATTTTGCGATTTCTCGCGGCACAGCACTAATTTTGTGAATACCAACAACAACCATTCTTTGACATTTTCCATTAGCATACTTAAAAAATAAACGACGTTCCTGTAAATTTGATGCCCGTTAGGTTATTTTCGAAATAAACGCAAATAATGTTCGCCCATAATGGTAAACGAAGGAGGTTTCTTGGTTTTGGTGTGCAAATTAATATAATTAAGGTTGAGCCCATTATCTTCAACGTTATCAATTTTCAAATTAAATAATTCATCACAACCGAGATCACAACGCATAGCACCTGCTATTCATAATACTAGAACAACCTCCATCATCAAATATACATTATCAGAGGTCGCATCCAGGAAGCGATCCACTTCCTCCTTTGTAAAAACTTTAGATTTTTTAGGTATATACCCATGCTTTTTTAAACATGATCGTAATTTTGAATATGACTAGTGAGGTTTCTTGGTTTTGTGTGCAAATTAATTTAATTAAGGCTAAGCCCATATCTTCAACGTCATCAATTTTCAAATTAACTAAACTAATTCGTCACAACGCATAGCACCTCCAATTCATAATAATACTAGAACAAGCTTCATCATCAAATATACATTAGGGGCCGTATCCAGTAGGCGATCCACTTCCTCCTTTGTAAAACCCTTTTAAACATGATCGTAATTTTGAATATTTACTAATGAGGTTTCTTGGTTTTGTGTGCCAATTAGTTTAATTAAGGTGTTGTAAACAAGGCGGCGATGTTGCCCGAGGAGGCTGTTCTAAGAAAAGCCATGGTTGGCCATCGTTCTCCCAAAATGGATTCCCTTAGTTCCGAAACAGCGTCGCAATCGCAGAGCAGATGCTCTACTGTTTCGTCCTCTTGTTCACAGCCTCTGCATATAGGTGTCTCGCATAATCTCATTGTGTGGAGATGTTTCCGTAGCTGGCAGTGTCCAGTCAGAATCCCCACCATGAGTCGTAGGGTCTTTCTTGACATATCCAGGTATGCTTTTGCTGCAGACTCATTAGGGTAGCGTAAAAACTCCCTGGCCAGTCGACAGTTAGTTGTTTCGTCCCATCTTGCCCTAAAGTCTTCATGGGTGATCTTTTTTATCATATGTATCGTCGTCGCGACAGGTAGGTTTGAAGGGCCGGCTCCGATAATGTTTGAACCGGCTGCCTTTCTAGCCAATTTGTCCGCTGATTTGTTACCTTCGCACTGTGCATGTCCTTTAACCCAGCACACAGAAATTCTGTTTTTGCGGGCAGCATCCTCCAGTGAATTATGGCATTCTAGTACTGACATGGCTGTAAGTTTACAACTTTTCACGGCCAGTAGTGCTTGTCTACTATCCGTGTAGATTTTAATAGTCTTGTTCTCAGTATTCCTGCGAACAATCTCTTTTGCGACTATGGATATTGCAGCAAGTTCAGACTGAACTATGCTTGCGTGTCCCTCCATAGGCCATTTAAGTTCAATTCGCAAGCTTCGGGAGTAAATTCCACAGCCTGCTCCTTCCTTGGTTTTTGAGCCATCCACGAAAATGTTAACCGCACCTTCGGTTATAGGCTCAAATGGTTTTATTTGTACATCATATAGTTTGTCGAAGACATATACTTGGGAGGTATGCTATCTGCACTTACCTGCAGTAGTGGCAGTCTTACGACTGCCCCTTCCCACAGGTGGCGTCTAGTCTCTCCACATTCTATGCTAGGTTGCACACCAACGACTTTGAGCCTTAGCAATGCAGTCAGAGCCACCTCCCTTAGATAAATATCTAGGGGAGGCAGGCACAACATTACTTCCATGGCTCTGGTTGGGGTTGTTCTCATAGCTCCCGTTACAGTTAAGCAGGCAGTTCTCTGTACCTGACTGAGCTTATAAGCATTGCCGTTTTTTGTTGACTTTTGGGCCACCAAACTACGGCTCCATAGACAATCATAGGTCTTATGATGGCAGTATAGATCCACATTACGACCCTGGGTTTCATCCCCCAGGTTTTACCCACGGTCCTGCGGCACTATTCATAAGAGATGTATGCCTTCTTTAGTCTTCGTTCTAAGTGAAGATTCCAGGTTAATTTAGCATCGAAGGTGACCCCAAGGTATTTTACCTCAGATGCAAAATTTAGTTGTGTGTTTAGGAGGGTCGGAGGTCGCGGTGGCTCCATCCTCCTTTTTCTGGTGAAGAGCACCATCTCCGTCTTCCTGGGGTTTACAGACAGGGAGTGCTCCCTGCACCACTTTTCGACTAAGCGAAGGGCACTCTGCATTCGATTGCACAGAATTCCTTCAAACTTTCCGTTGAGCAGTATCGTAAGATCGTCTGCATATGCATTGGTGTAGAATCCATCTGAGTTGAGGCGATGCAAGAGGCTGTCGAGAACAAGGTTCCATAGCAGTGGCGACAGAACGCCTCCCTGCGGGCAGCCTCTGGCAACGATGCCTCTCACTACAGTATCTTCCACCTTTATTTGCATGCGTCTCATCGAGAGCATGTTGAAAATCCAGCCACTGACAGCAGGAGGGACGCCCCTGTTTGTTAAGGCAGCACTGATTTTTCCAAAGGTGGTTTTATCAAACGCACCTTCAATATCAATAAATACACCTAAAGTGGACTCATTATTGTCCAGCGATCTCTCTATCCGGCTCACTGCTGAATGCAAGGCCGTGTCGGTCGATCTTCCCGTAGTGTACACATATTGGTTGGGATGCAGCGGTTGGTTGACCAGTACGCAGTCCCTCAAATATCGCTCACACAGCCTCTCCAGAGTTTTTAGCACAAAGGATGTTAGGCTGATTGGTCGATAGGCTTTGGGGACAGTGTAATCCATCCTTCCTGCTTTTGGTATGAACACCACTCTTACTTCTCTCCATGCCTTCGGGATGTAGCGCAGCGCTAGGCATGCCCAGAACACCTTTACCAAGTGAGGCAGTAACTCGTCCAAGCCCCACTGTAGTAGAGCGGGACGGATGCCGTCAGTACCTGGCGATTTGAAGGGTGAGAAGCTTAGTACTGCCCATCGTATTTTGTCTTCACTAACTATTTGGTTGGCACTTTGCCAGTCCAGATCAGTAGGTTGAAGGTTTGTCTCGTCTGGCCAGTTCCTGTCGTCTGTTACCGACGAACCAGGGAAATGGGTCTGCATAAGCAGTTCAAGACTCTCTTGTAGGTCAGCGGTCTTAGTGCCGTCCTCCCTTATTAGTAGACCTAGGTCGCGATCTTTGTCTTTTGCGAGGACCTTGTAGAGCCGTGCAGTCTGCGAGTGATTTTCGATCTCCTCACAGCAGACCCTCCAGGCCTCCCTCTGTTTTTTCCTTACTAGTTTTTTAAACTCCCGCAGATTGGTGCTGTATTGCTCCCAGTCGGCTTGAGTTCTAGTTCTTTTTGCTCTGTTGAAAGATTTTCTCGCTGTCCTCTTGAGTTCTCCCAGCTCTTTGTTCCACCAATTTGTGGCTTCCCCTGGCTGTCGTTGTGATGCCTCAAGAGGGCAAGATTTTTCAAAGGCTTTAGTTATGGCGGTCTGTAGGCCTAGCATGCGACTTTCCAGGCCGTCATTGTCTTTAGGCGTATTCCCCTCCACTTCCCGTAGGAACATACTCTTATCCTCACTAATGGTTTGTCCCTTCAATGATTGTGTTTGACATTTTTCTGATACTATCCCAAGAGAATTCGAGTGAACGTCGTTACTATTTTTGTGCTGCTGCTGCTCATTTAGCAGAGTCATTGGCAGAGTAGTATTGTTAAGACTTATATCCTCAGATTTGCATTCATTGGCTTCTAAACCAGAATCGAGGGCAGAACATTGAAAGGAGATATCATTTGGATTAAACACATAAGCAGAACTTGAAACGGAACTATAGCGAGCATATAACTGTTATTTCGAACGATTTTTTTGCAGAATCTAAATAACATATAATAAAGACACCAACATGGTTTCCTGCCATGATTAGTAACGAAAATGTTATGTACGAAATAGTAAAACATATTACGCATCTAAAATGCCGCAAAGAAATGCATTGCTTTATTTTTGGAACTCGCGAAGGCGTTCGACATCACGGTATCCCATTTCATACTTCTTCAAGTACTGGAGAGGCTACAGGATGCTAGGTATCGTGACAGATGTTTTCCATAAATATTCATCCCATCGCACTCAGTATGTCAAGACATTGCTTTTTCAATTACCGCAGTGAATCGGATGGGGGTAGTCGCTGTGAAAATCTTCTGTCCTATATACGGGATGGAGATACGTGGCGCGAAAAAGGCAACCAAAGAGTTACATAACAAAAAACCGAGGAAGAAACGCCTCTCTACATCCTGCAGGAATTCATCTAGTTCTGAAACGAGCACTGAAAAGTGATTCGAATGAGTTTTCTTGTAACGACTCCACGGAGACATCAACTCTGAAAGAGAGGAAGAATGTGATATAATTTTAATCCGTAATGGCCCGTTCCATCCCTGGCTCTGGCAGTTCTATTGTAATTTAATACAAAGTAATCTTTAATTCTGTGTTGTAGCCATGATAGCCAGAATTTCGCGGGCAAATTCGAGGGCTAATTACTTTGTTTGCTTTTTATATACTGACTTGTCTAATGTAACAAGTCAGTATATATATGCAGGGTAGAGTCAAAATTTCAAGGGAAATAAAGGCATGTCTACAACATTCCCTATAATTTAATCCACCAATGATTCTTATACAGCGCCTCTGCACTGCCAAAGCGTGAGGAGAGTGTCCCCAGCAAAGAATAGTATAGGTAAAATGGGAATGAATGTGTCCCTAGTAAGCATTAATTAGAACATCTCTAGATACCAGGGTTTTCAGATTACGAATTAAGTAGGTGTTTTTGCTTAGAATACTAGTGAAATACTCTGCATGATTCTCCCATGTCAGACCGTGATCAAGGCACACACCAAGGAATTTTACTGAATCTTTGTGTTTTGGTAACGTGAATGCTTAGCTTGTTTGCAAGAAACCACTGCTGACCTCACATCGCGCTCTCGCGGTCCGCTCGTCATGAAGGGTTAGATCATGAGATTTATGAAGTGCTGGTAGTGCCATCAGCAAACAGAATTATGCTCGTACTAGGACTTGTAGTACAAGCGCTTATGTCATTTATGTACAAAAGAAACAAAATCGGGCCAAGGAGAGAGCCCTGTGGCACTCCATGTATCACAGGCCCCCGACCCGACCCTGTTCCATTAAACTCCACATACCTATTGTGTACGATTTGGCAGCCATGACCTCGGGTATAACTCAATAAGCAAAACACCGTCTTTCAGCAAATTATATTTAACTATGTAGATTCTTGACAAGCAGTCCATGAAGGACACAATAATCAAAGGCTTTAGTTAGAAAGAAGCTCCCACAAACAACTTTATTTCAAAACTTTCTTGGACATAGTTTGTTAAATTGTTAATTGCTGTTGTCGTTGATGTGTTACTCCTGGAACCGAACTGACTAGGATTAAATAAACTATGTGTTTCCAGATATTCACAGATGTGTTTTTTAGGATATTTTCCAAGATTTTACTAAATATAGGAACAATAGGTATTGGTCTATAATTTGCTACGTCATCAGCATCCCCTTTCTTAAAAACAGGCACTACTTGGGCTAGTTTAAGGCAGTCTGGAAATATGTTAGCAATTATACAATTATTAATGATTTTGACAAGAGGATATATTATTAGTTCCCTAAGAGTTTTCACAATTCTAGAGTTGAGATTATAACAGTCCGAGTATAACAGTCTTTACTAGGGCTATTTCTGTTGCATGTTATGATATCTCTCAGATTATTAAAAGTGACTTCTTTAAATTTAAAAGAGAAGCTGCGTGATACATTATTTAGTGGGTCCAAGCAGTTTAGGAGTTTAGCGCATCCTGGTTGGTATTTGGGAGACTCTTCAATATGTTATCTGCTATTTCCAGAAAATAGTGATCGGCCGATATGCTTTTTTTTGCCGATACCGATAATCGGCCGATACCGATATTTGAGTTGCCGATACCGATAAAATATCGGTATCGGCACGAAATTTTAAAACATTGATATAAACATCATTTAATATTAATAATATAGTATTTAATATACATACATACTAGGGTAAGTAAAACATCTAAATAGTGGCAAATTTGCAAACATTAAAGAGATCCGCCAGCACCGCATTCTTCTTTTTGGGAGTCATATGAGAAAGTTTTGTAAGTGAACCATCAAAAAAAAGTAAAGGTATTGAAACAAATTAGAAAAACTGGAAAGGAAGGAAATTAGTTTGTACGTATCAACTTCCGTAATTGACAGAAATGATTCTCCATTTGAATGGTGGGATTTGAATAAAAAGGATATGCCTTTACTTAAAAATCAAGCAGATATTTTTTTTATCTGCCCCTTCTGCAAGCGTCTTTAGTGAGCAAATTTTCTTCGATGCTGGCAACATTTGTTGTATTAGAAGAAATAGATGCATTTAAAGATTCTTTACACAAATAGTGCACTATGTAAAAATCGACCTCTCCTATTGGTCGATCCATCTCGTATTACGATATGTCTGCGTGATGCAATCGGTTTCTATCAAGAGCTTTTGTGGTGTAGAGGTTTAGATCGTTGGGTCTCACCTGGAAAACGCGGGTTCGAACCCCGTTGCTTTTTTTATTTTTTTTTAAAGATTATGTTTCTAAACAGCTTTTTTTCTTGATTTTGGGTATGTCTTGGGTTAGCACCTGGTTAGTTTCCTTTTCTCGAGCCCCCGTAGCGAGCGAAGCGAGCGGAGGGCCATGCGGATCGACCAATGGGAAAGGCCGATTTTTATATAGTGCACTATTTGTGTAAAGGATCTTATAATGCGAAATAGATTGATCCCTGAGCGTGCTGAAATCCTGATCTTTTTGCATCGCAATTTGAAAAAGTTAAATTTTGATTACTAGTTAGTAGTTTATACTACATTACGTCATGAATAATCACATGTATCAAACTTTTATTTTTGTTATTTCCTGTTTAGTGTAGAGGAATTGCATAAGTGCACTTTATTTGCAATGTTAAATTCTTGATGCTGGGTTATTTAAAATAATAAAAATTAATTTAAAAGTAATTTGATTGTTTTTTTGTTTTATTACAAGAAATTATAATACTAGATTTGTATTTCAAAATAAATAAAATAAAATTGCTTTAATTTAAAAAAAATGCCGATATTTATCGGCAAAATTTTGCCGATACCGATTATCGGCAAAATTTGCCGATATGCCGATACGATACCGATACACCGATATTTATATCGGTATCGGCCGATCACTATCAGAAAATAATCAATAAAGTCATCTGAATTCAGTTGATCTGAACAAGTATTATTTTTGACCGGTTTGTTGTTTTTGACGAGGTTTTTTACTCGGTTTTTTATTATGTCCCATACTGCTTTGTTTTTGTTTGTTAATGAATATTTGTATTTCTTGTTAGCTTCTTCTATTTTAAGTTTATATTCGTTCCTAAAGGAATTTAGCATATCATTATTAACCAAGACTTTATTTGTTCTATTTAAGTTTGTTACAAATTTTAGACTTTTTCTCATTTCCTGTATTTGGTTGGATTAAATCGGGCTTTCTTAAAATGAATCACTTTCTGAAATATTTCCAATTAGGTATCTCCTCGGGTATACTATCTCTTAATATTCAAATAACTAATTACTTTGCTTTTTCAATTACCGCAGTGAATCGTTCCAATTTTAATCAAATAAACACAAATGGGTAGTCACTGTGGAAATCTTCTGTCCTACGGGAATGAGATCTCAACGAGATTCATGGAGATACGTCGCGCGAAAAAGGCAACCAAAGAGTTACAATAACAAAAAAAAAAACGAGGAAAAAAATTCTACATCCTGCAAAAATTCATCTAATTCTGAATCGAGTACTCAAAGTGATTTGAATGAGTTTTCTTTTAACGACTCCATGGAGATCTCAGACATCAACTCTGACAGAGAGGAAGAATGTGATACGGAAAAAATAAACATTTTAAATGAGCACTATTATCTCGACTATTATGCAGTCATGTATGATAAAATGTGGTATATATTGGAAACGTGGTCTGAAAGGTGATTAATCAAGATAAAGGAAACCTTGAAGGAAACCTAACTGAAAGTATCCAAATGAAGTTTCTGAAAGAAGACCTTGAAGATTTTTATTGGCCGAAACAAGACGATCTGCAACTAATAGGCTATTAGAATAGACCCCATTCAACTTATTTATGGGCCATTACAGTGCTGGGTAGTCACCCTATGAAACTGCCAAGATCAGACAGAGTAAAAATACAGCGGTTATTTACATAAATCCTTGCATAAAACTTAAAAAAAGTGTTTAAATCAGATTTGTCTTGAGACAGTTTAGTTTTTTTTTTCGAGTTCCTTTTATACTGGTAACTTTTCCTACTTTATGTGTTTATTCCTCGGTTTATTCTAAAGTGTATTCCAGAGAGAGACGTTAACTTTCGACTTGGGAATACCCTCGGGAATACCTATTTATTGTTTATTAGGTCAAAAACAAATGCATTTTTGTTGTTTTTTTTTTAATTATTATTTTTTTTTTAGTTATCATAACAGTGATTATATAGGTACTCTTTATTTTTCTACCTAACGTTCCTCAACAATAACTTTTTTGTTATTGTATAATATTTTCTTGGTGTTCAATGTTTTTTTTATTTTATGATTATTTAAAAAGGTATTATGTTTTTTTGCACTGTTTGGTTTGTTTAGATTAATAGTATTTTGGCCAAGTCATGTGTTACTAAAGATATAGGATTTTTTTACTTTCCCTGTACTTTTATAAAAAAAAACTGAAATAACCATCTTATGTAATTTTCTCCCGCGAATTCGGATATGTTCAGCAAAAACAATTGAATATCAAATAAAAGTGCTAGGGGTCACTTTGATATTTTTTTAAAAGCAACATCCTGTATATTACTACATTTTTGGACTCTCTAGAAAAATCTAAACACATTTTGTGTATAATATCCTATACTTACTTATCTTTAGCTGTTTACCAAATATTGACAGCTGAAAGTCGGGCATTTTGACACTATGACAGGCTCTAAAATCTAAACTGCAGAAGATCAAAGAAAACGTTTTGCATATTCCTATCTTAAGTTTTCATAAACTATCGAATGACAGTATCTTCGAATTTAACCTGCAGATAAAAATAACCGGAACTTTTAAACCTCCGGTTAAATTCAAAGTCAAAGTATCATTCGATAGCTTATGAAAACCCAAGACAGGAATGTGCAAACCATTTTCTTTCATTTCGTGCGGTTTAGATTTTAAGCCTAGTTCTCAGAGCTTCGACTGTCGCCCGCGACAATCCCCACTTCTTGCCTGTTCAATGTCGAGCGACAGCTGTCACGTCTCGATGATGTCAACCATCTGTCATTTTACACAATATCCCCAATGAAAATTAAGGGAAGTTGATTCAAACCAACTACAGCGACAACAAACTGGCGACACTGTGGAGGGGGATAGGGGTTATGACGTTCCTTGTCTCCTATTGGCCAGAGAGAGTGTAGCTGGCGACAGTCGAAGCTCTGAGAACTAGGCTTTAGAGCCTGTCGAAGTGTCAAAATGCCCGACTTTCAACTGTCAATATTTGGTAAACAGCCAAAAATAAGTATAGGATATTATACACCAAATGGGTTTAAGATTTTTCTAGAGAGTTCAAAATTGAATATACAGGGTGTTCCATTTAAAAAAATATCAAAGTGACCCATAGCACTTTTATTTGATGTTCAATTGTTTTTTTGCTGAACATATCCGAATTCGCGGGAGAAAATTACATAAGATGGCTATTTCAGTTTTTTTTATAAAAGTACTGGGAAAGTCAAAAAATCGCCTTGTCTAGTCTATGTACTTTTTTATTTTAATAAAACTAAGTTGATGTCATATGTTCTTTTTATGTTTTTGTTTAAATATTAATTTCATGTTCAGATGTTGTTGTTTCTCTAAAACACCATAACAAGTTGTGAGCAAAATACGGGGATAAAATAAAACTGAGTTAGTTAACAATATACAGTCCTCGATCCAGTACTTCGACAGCAATAATCTATTTTCTGCCATGGTGCATAATCTACTATTATTAGGTCAAGTATTATATACCATTCGTAATAGTCTACTTACTACCTCTAAAAGGTTTGTGAATTATCTATATTGCAAATATCGAGGCAAATATGGATACAAATAACTATTAATTTCGAACTACCATTTTCTGACAGCAAAAATGTGTTTTTCTCCGATTGACAGCAAATATTAATTTTGCAGACACATATCAATCAGCAAAGTATTACTTTTCCTGTCCAGGCAGCAAAGTGATTAGTCTCCATGGGAATAAAACGTGTGACATAAGTTGTCAAACTATAATTATTATGGACATATACATTTCCATAGCAACCAACCGTTCCAACAATTGCGATTTCTATCAAATTTTGTCTTAATTTATAACTACAGGAAAAATAAAAAGATTGTGGGAATTGTAATAATTTGCAAATATACAATATACATATATCATTATAAACAATCGGAGAAAAAATTATATGTTCAACTCGGCAGCAAAGTAGATTGACTGCCTTAGCTGAACTATCAGCCGCGGCAGTCAATCTACTACTTTGCTGCCTAGTAAAACAAATAACTATTTTCTAATTCCTAAGTTGAAAAGTTATTAATGTATATGGAGGTCCGGAGGAGATACACGGAGATCCATGGATATACAAATGATATCCATGGAGATCCCAGGATATCCATGGAGATCTATGGAGTTACAAGAAGATCTCTACAAATGGAGATTTTCTGTCCTAAAAAATCGCAAGTGACTATATACAACTAAAAACATTGATGGTATTTCTGAGCTTGTTGGGGAGATTGATTTGATCACATCTCTTGGTGTGATGAATGACTGATAAGCACTTGGGTGGGGACTGGGAACATTTTAAAGCAGAAAATTACTTTTATAATGGTATATATACCATTATAGAAGTAATTTTCTGCTTAAAAATGTTCCCAGTTCCCACCCAAGTCATAACACCAAGAGATGTGATCAAATCAATCTCCCCAACAAGATCAGAAATACACAGAATCTTGGTCGAGCCACTTCTAAGATATGGCATCCTCATATGTTATATACGTGGCATGTACAATAATTGCCTAAAACATAACAATCAATAGGTAATTATTGGCACTTAACAATAAGTAACTATGATTGCATGATTTGTTTTGAGGGCCCACTCAAGACTGGTTTAAATTAAAAGGTATTGTAGCATTTTCTGATAAGTTTTGAATTTCGAAGGCATTTACACACTTAGGCCTTTATTCATTCTAATTCAAGTTTTAACTTTAATTTCTTCTATTATATCTTGAAATTTTTGTTAAACTTTACAGTCTTATTTACATTTTTAGCATGTTCTGATAACTTTTGGATTTCGAAGGCATTTACACCGAGATTTACACACTTAGGCCTTTATTCATTCTAATTCAAGTTCCAACTTTAATTTCTTCTATTATTTTTATGTTCTCGATCTTAAGCATATGCTTTTAAATAACATCAGTAGGTAGCTTGACTTGTGTGGTTTATTTATAATTTGATAAAGGTCTACGTTATTCAAAAATATATAAATATTTTACTTAGCATGAAAGACATTCAAGTTCTCCCTAGATGATCCCTGAATGAGTCAATCAATCAAAACAAAAATAAAACTTTTAAAATTTTATCTTGTAATTTTTAGATTGGTTTGAAGCTAACAACCCTATACCTAGGTACACAGGGATTAGGGAGGTATCCCAAATGATCCTCAAAATATGTATTATATAGGAAGGTACAGTTATTTTGCTAGGATTCGTTGGATAATATCCTCGATAATAACTGACCTTGTCCACCGCAATGACCATTTGGGGTTATTTTGCTGGATGGGTAATATATGTTCTTCCCAGTTAAGATTTATAAGATACACTAAGTTCTCTTATTTTGTTTACCTGTTCAATGTAGGTATCAATATAGGTACTGTGAAAAAACATAAATCTCGTTTTTTGAATATGTAAGTCCAGTTTGGGGCACAACAGTCTGAATTCCAAAGGCATTTACATAAATTATTCATTTTAGCCTAAAAGACATTCTACTTCTCCATAGAGAACCCCTGAATGAGTGAATCAATCAAAACAAAATAAGTAGGAGTTTTAAAATTTGATTTTGTAATTTTTAGGTTAGTTTATAGCAAACAACCCCATACCTAGAGGCACAGGGAGGACGGAGGTAGGATTCGTTGGATAATATTTGACCTCGTACACAGCACTGACCATTGGGGTTATTTTGCTGGATGGGTAATTTATATGCTCATTACAATTAAGATTTTCATTAATAATATTAACCTCTACTTACTTGTAAAGAACAAAATCAGCATTCAAACTCAAAAGTAATAGTCAAATACAACGTTCTTGCTCTAGTTTTGCCGTCGGACCATAAGGTCATGTTTATTTTCAGCACCATATAGCAACACAGGAGAACTTGAAGCAACACTGTTAGTATTGTCAGCAAAATTACAATATCAAACTACTAACTTGTAGTTAATCAATTAAATTAACTTTCAAACTCGAAAGTAATCGTCAAATGCAACGTTCTTGCCCTAGTTTGCCGTCGGACCATAATTTTCTGACTCAATTCGCCTCAAAATTATTCTACCTAATTTCAAAAAAAGGTTTATCTCTAAAATAAAGCGCCTGTATGTTGAAATACTTACTTTTAGACAATAACGTCTTGTTCTAATAAATCTTAAAACCATAATAAATAAAAAATACATTATACATTAGAAATATTATTTAACAACAGGCTTAATTTTAAATAATTTTCAGACAATAAATTAATTATTGTTCAAGAGAACCACGCTGAATACTGCAATTAATTTGACAACTGACTTAAAGAAATAAATGTTCAATTGTTCCTGTCAATAATTATTATTCGTCTAGCCCACTAGATACCTACGTTTCATAAACAAGCTGACAGGCTAAATAAACAGTTTCTACAGAGGTCCGTAATAAATTGTCACTTTCACTCGGACGAATCAATAAAAAATAAAAACATTAATAATCAGCTGACTGATTATATATTTTACTTCTCTAGCTGTTTAAGAAACACAAACAAGTTATACAAATGCATATTGCATACGTTGTGTTTAAATAACGAATCTGAGAGTCGAAAATGTACAAATTCAGGCAAAAAACTACCTACGTGACTCTAAAGGGGCATTGCACAGCCCTGCAAAACGCGACAAAACAAAGGATTTGCTGATAAAACGTGCAGTTTTTATTGAAATAATATGGGTTTCTCGCGGCGTAAGGACGGCAAGTACATTTAAATGTGTTTTTTCAAAGAGATTTGGATTGAAAACGGAATTTTTCTGCAGTGATTTCCCGTCGGAAATACGGTTTCTGTCAGTATTATGCAAATTTGGCCAATAACCTCGTGAAAACTTACCTCCAAGTCCTCGTAGGATTTGAACTGGAGCATAGAGAAACCCTCGACAATGTCCTCCTCGCAGAGAGGCTCTTTGAGGAGGTCCTTCTGTTTTTTTCTTCTATTGGGGGGTCGTGGGGGTTTCTTGGGGATGACATCTTCTGTCTCGCTTTCGTCGGCGTTCGCCTTATTAGCATTTGTTTCTTTTAATTCTTGCTGCATACGCTGAGCGCGTTTTCGCCTTCTATTCCTTTGTTTTACCTCTATTTCCATGGCTTATTCTATAAAGGCACTCGCTCTGCGGCGAACCATCGTTGCCATGTCAAGAGGAGGCATTCGGTTTTGGCTATGGCGGAACTTTAACCGGGATTACAGCTCTCTCCATTAGCCCTTTGGCACTGGGAACATTGCACCGAATGAGTCACACCTCGCGGAACACCCAACATACACCAAAAATTACGAAAAAAACGCGGAAAACCCGAAAATAAACAATATTTACAACAACGGCACGGCCACAGTCAATACTGTAAAATGTCGCGTTACCGACGCGCCGCCTCACGGCCGATCTTCGAGTTAAGCTGTGTTGGCGGCGTTGCCGCATCGAGTACGTAACGGAAGAAGGCCGTTTTTCACCCTACGGCCGTATGGACAGCCGGGCGGTCGAACAATAGGAAATATTACAGGGGGGTTGCGACGTAAGTGCACCCGACTCCCTGTTGATCGGTAGTTTTTATTCTAGGTCAGAATTAGGATGCATTGTTGCGTATTTTTACGCTTTTTTACCATGACCGATCTCAATATACTTGCTTTGTAGGCAATTATTTTTTTGGGAAGAAATATTTAATAATAATTATCCTGTTGGAAAAATGTAATCTTAACTAGACTTTACATTTACGTAAATGAGTATGTATATACATAATACTTTTAACTTTATCGTTTTCAATTTAAGCCCTTCGGCGAAGCGATTTTTACATATCAACGACGTTTTTGATAATAGAGGGGCAACGAAAATTAAGCTTAAATGGCTGAGATATTGCATGTTTCGTTTATTTCTGAATACTCCAGGATCCTTTTTGTGATGCGAATTAAAATAATTTAATAAGTAAGTTTTCCTTAGAGCCCTTTCACACACGCATACTGTATGCGAGATACGCATATCCAAGATACAGGTTAAACATACATTCAAATTGATCTATTCACACGGCACGAGCGACGCATACAGTATTGCGATTCCGTATTTCTGAATCCCGGCAACTTAAGCCGCCGGACGCTGAATGCGTATACCGCATACAAAATTACCATTACGATATATGAACGTGTTCAGACATGGATACTTTTGCAACGGAGAATGTATCATAGACGCAGGATATTTTTCAGTATAAATTGAATCGTAATAGGTATTATTTACTACGCGCTATAGTGATGAACCTATGCACGGTACTGCGACTATTTTAGTACTTATTGAAGAAATACGTGAATTCGATACAGCAGTACAAGTTTTCGACCGTGATTCGGTACCTCGGATACTCGTATCTCGCATACAGAATCCTCGTGTGAAAGAGCTCTTACTTTTAATTATTACGATTCTAGGTATTCTTAAATATTTATGCTGGCAGGAAAGGAATGGCTATCTGCAGCCCAAATGTTAACCATGTTGCCAAATGGCTCGCTTCGCCATGGCCCTCTGCTCGCATCGCTCGCTACGGGGACGCAACCAACAAAAACTAACCCAAGACAATACCCAAAATGGAAAGAAAACTTTTTACACATAACCTTAAAAAAAAATCTTGCCACTGGAATCGAACCCGGGCCGCCGCGCGCCGTATCACAAGCACATGATTTGACCACAGCACTAAATGACCTGTTGAAAGTAGTTCATTCGACCGTAAAAACATAGGTGATTCTGATACATCGTACTGCGCATGCGATAGGATTGACAACTTTGTTGACATTTGGGTTGCAGTTAGCCATCCCATTCATCTCAGGAAGAGCAGTAAGCTGAAAACGCTATAATATTGCATCCTGTCCTTTGCTTTACATTTGTGCGATATTAAGACTGTATTGTCAACTGAATCAACTTAGCACATCATATTGACATAATTTGAGCGGCTGTATTCGTTTTTGGTATTCCTTGGACTTTGAATATCTTTTCTAACATTGGTATATTCAGGTTTCAAGATATAATTTTATAATAAACAAAAATATCAAAATGATATAACTGTCGTTACCGATAAACGGATAAACATTGAATTTGATTTTTTTTTAACAAATACGTATATTTTCAAAACATTATGTAAATGCATGCAATCAAATTAGACCAAGCTCTACTCTGGCACGGTGCAAAAAAAAATTGAGCGAGTCTGCTAGTACTCGAGACACTGATGTGTAAACATATCCTATTCGACATCATTGACATGAAAATCTAATGCCACCTTAGGCCGCGTGACGCCAGAATATAGGCAACCACTTATTTGGAATTGGTTGCCAGGCGTTAGAAAGAACACGTTTTACACTAACGGTTACAGACAGCCTACAAAACACATTCCCGTCACAGATACCGCCTGGCGTGCGTTACATTTGTAACGTTTATATTAGAATGTCTAATATTACACTTCATGCATATCCCTCCGCTCGCTTCGCTCGCTACAGGTGCGCATCGAAGAAAAACTAACCCAAGGCATGCCCAGAATTAAGAAATTTTTTTTACAAATATAACCTCAAGAATATAAAAAATAAGATTAAAATTAACCGTAAAAATCAACCCAAGCGAAGCCGCTGGTAAAAGCTAAATGTGTCCTATGTTCACAGTTTATGCGTGAAAGCGTAAGAAACAAACAAACAAACACATTCGCATCTATATTAGAAAGGATTTTTTAATAATACTTACTGGCAGCTTCTAAGTTGATTAATTCACTGCACAAATTCGACACGAAAATCTAATGTCACCAGTGCTCTTAGTCTTGAATTTCGGGGAGTAGAAATTTCGGGGGAGTGTGACGTAATGTGGGCGTGTCTCTATCAAATTTAAAAATGGCTTATTCTTGAAAAGTTTTCCATCGGAAGGCGATAGAATTGGATTCTCCCTAGTCTCTATTGGTTTAAAGTAGGGAGAAAGGCAAAAAGGAGTAGAAATACATAATCAAAAAAAAATTTTTCTATGGTTTATATTTTTGTTTTTGTTGGAATCTCTGATAGGTACATGAAGAAAAGCAAACATCTTTCATGATTTTTGTTGCAATTTCGAGTTACATAAAGACGAGCACGAGCATCTTTCATTTTTAGCGTTTGGGTTGTGATTTGCAATGGATTTTAATCAGGTACTTTACTGGCATAAAGCCCGTTTTACAGTTCGCAATTCTTCTTGCAATACGCAATACTCTTTATCAAAAGCATGCGCAATACAGAAATTTCGTGCAAAGCTCTTGCCAGTTCAAGATATTGCACAAAATCGGTCCGGTTCGATTTTTATTGCAAGTTTCGTGCAATTCTGGGGAAAAAATTTGGGGTTTTTTTTTGTTACCAACTGACCAAAGTTCCCAAAAGAACGCACTTATTGACGTTAACGTTTATATTTTGTCTATTGCCTATTTCTTTTTCCGTATTTCCTATCGATTGTTCGGAAGGCCTTGATTGTACTTGCGTTTCGTTTTTATTTTGATTTTGCTTTCGATTTGAATTTTAGCTGTAAATTGTAAAAAAAAATTTCTATCGTACTTTAAGGTTGCCTTTATTATACCATGTTGATTGCTAATAATCTTGCGCTTTTATCCATTTTAAGTACATAAAATTAAGAAGTTTACAAACACAAACATAAAATCAAATTTTATTATATTTTTTAAGGTTGGTAGTGAACTAAAGTAATTAAAGTATTGCAATTGCAAATAGAAATTTCCAACTGTAAAACGTTTCGTGATAAGCATTATAAGATCCTTTACACAAATAGTGCACTATATAAAAATCGGCCTTTCCCATTGGTCGATCCGCATGGCCCTCCGCTCGCTTCGCTCGCTACGGGGGCTCAAGAAAAGGAAACTAACCAGGTGCTGACCCAATCTAACCCAAGACATACTCAAAATCAAGTAAAAAAGCTGTTTAGATATATAATCTTTAAAAAAAATAAAAAGAAGCAACGGGGTTCGAACCCACGTTTTCCAGGTGAGACCCAACAATCTAAACCTCTACGCCTCGAGAGCTCTTGACGGAAATCGATTGCATCACGCAGACATATCGTAATACGAGATGGATCGACCAGTAGGAGAGGTCGATTTTTACATAGTGCACTATTTGTGTAAAGGATCTTTAAATGCTCGTGATAAAAGTTGCAGGTTGCAGGCAATGTCTTGCAAGGTCGGAGTATTGCTGGAATATTATTGCAAGAAGAATTGCGAACTCTAAAACGAGCTTGAGGAAGGGCATTTAATTTTCTGGCAAGGTCTTCCCACAAAGCTTTAAAATGAGCTCTTGTATATTGTGGAGTAAATTTCCCTGTATACATTTGGGGCCTTTCTTGTAAGAAATTCACCATTAACACTAACTCTTTTTATTCAGTAGTAATCTTCTTTTGCTCGGCAGAACCGGCTGTATTTTATTTACTTTTCATGTAATATTGCTTTTCTAAGATTAAAATAATGAAGCTATATACACGCCAAAATGAATGGCGGAACTCAAAAATATAAACTTAAACACTTTACTTTACTCACTGACTTTACACCTTTAAAACCAAAATCACATTCTTTCAGTTTTTCACCCTAACAAATAATTTTAAATTAAAAAACTAGGGTTAGGTATGTCGGTATGTGTTTGCTTCTTGGGAGTCGAAGTTTTCTGCCTTTTGATTGGTCAAAATTCTCATCTGAAAATTGGCAAGTGTTCCTTTCTCTCTCATACTCCCCGATTTCAAGAATGATGCATAGAGAAAACTCGGGAGAAGAAGTGAGTGAGTAGTCCACAGGGAGTCTTCCTTTTCTACTATTTCAAGAATAGCCACACAGGAATAACATCAACATATGGACACAGCTTATTATAGTCATCTTGGGCCGACATCCTTTGATTTGGGAAAGTCAATAACCAAATTTTGCAAATTTTAGAAGAGGGCTATGACTCAATATTGTTTTAAACGTCTGGGCATCTGAATAATACTTTTGACAGTTCGTTTAATTTAAAATAGTAATATGCTTTTTCATTGTCTAAAATCCGTTGAAAAACGATTTTAAATGACAAAATTGTATAAAAATTCGAAAATTCGGACTTTTTTAGGACGTTAGCCGATGGCTTCGGACGAATTTGTCGTGGATTTTGAAGCGATTATTCATTTTAAATTCAACTGTCCATTAAAAATAAGCTGTGCTATGGATCCAAATACACTGCGAATATAATAATTAATAAATAATACTTTTGACGGTTCGTTTAATTTAAAATATGCTCTTTTTTATCGTCTCAAATCCGTTTAAAACGATTTTAAATGGCAAAATTGTATATAATACCGCCCTAGCGGCTAGAATCGGTTTACACATTTCCGTCCCATTTGCCGAGGTTTGCCCTCATACCGCCGCGTAAAATGTTTGCACATCAAAAAACCGCAGCACTGATCAGATTCGACTTATAAAAATTGAATCGACGATTTTTAGGTGCTATCTTTAATCCACCGGTCTGATGCCGTCTTTGTAATTTTAGTTAAGTAAAAACGAGATACACCGGATATTTAAAGCACTATATTGGTACACGGGCAAGATTTTAGGATCCTGTTTTCCTTTACAGCCCGACAGCACTATGCTACATTAGCCGCTTCTGATTGGTGGGTTACCGTAACTTTGACTTTATCTACGGTCCAGCGAATTTATTACGAGAGGTCTAGTAGTGCAGTGGTCAGATTCTGAGCTTGTGATACGGACGGCCCGCGTTCGATTCCCGTCGGTGGCAAAACATGTTATTTTATTTTGTTTAGAGTTATGTTTATTTATGTTTATAAATTTGGGTTAGTTTGAGTTGATTTTGATTGATTGCGCCCAGAAGCAAGCGGAGGGCCATGCGTGAAGAGCTAACAGTACTCTAAAGTGACGTTAACCACGAATCAGAAGCGGCTAATATAGCATATAGTATCTTAGCACTGTAAAGGATCGTATTATGCACACGGGCAGCGGTAGAATTTGTGACAAGCGGTTACAGACATTGCAAGACATATTCCCGTCGCAGATATCACCAACAGCCCCTTACTCTTGCCCGAACCACATCACAGTGCTTCAGAGTGGCGCGCGCAACACATTGTTGATAAACACATTATTTTAGATTCGTATTTTTACATTTTCACTTCATGCAATGGCGCTCGGGGCCGCAACAATCAACCAAACGAAACAAACCCAAACTCATCCAAATCGGCCATATCACAAGCATATCATCCAACCACTGCGCTACGAGACCAGTTGAGAGCAATTCGCTGGACCATAAGGATATGGTGTTTGTCAACAATGTACGGCGCGCGCAACACTGAAGTCCTGTGATATAGTCCGGGCAACGTCTACTGTTACCGCCTGACGAATCCTGGGCTTGCGCGTACGTCACAAACACATGCGTTGTTTAATGTTTACGTTTTTAATAGAATGTCTAATATTAATCAACAAAAACTAACCAAAAACTTTCTACAAACATAACCTCATTATTACTTTACTTTTTTTTCATAATTTTTAGTTAAGCTTGAGTTAAGTTTGGTTAGTTTTTGTTGGTTGCGCCCCCGTAGCGAGCGAAGCGAGCGGAGGGCCATGCAAAGCCATAATAATTGCTATTTTTCTTGTTTCGCCTTTGCGCATGCACGGTTTCGCATCGAAAATTTAGTAGGAGCCCTAGACTCTGGTCGTTGCAAGCTCTATTTATACGCTAATGAATTTGTGGTGCTGACTGTTGAACACTAATCTGAAGGGACTGTTTCTGCAGCACCTTTCTTTATCATCAAAATCTCATTTTTGTCTTTCTTCTTTTTAGCAGTAAATTGTTACACTAAGCGTAAAATTTTTACATATTTCATTTATTACGATTCAGCACCCTGTTTTTATTTTATAAAGCTTTTTCCTTACTATCATATAATAGTTATTTTTGTTACAAGTACCTAAAATGGAGTTTTTCAGGAGGATGCATTGCTGTTTAGCGGAATAGCAGATGAGTCCTGAAAAACTTCATTTAGGTACGTGTGACAAACACTATTTTTTGTCATACGCTCCCAAAATTTAATTTTTATTTATACGCTTTTTGCAATTCTTCAGAACGCCTAAATTTGCAATTTTACCATAATTTTTTAAATCATAATGTACGCAAAGTTAGCTTAGAATTTGATATCGTAGCAACTATTTGACAATTTTGTCATGTCATTCGAAATTTGACATTTAGACATATTCAGGAATTTTGGAATAGTCCGTAAAGGTTGCCATGACGACTTTTAGGGACTAGGCCTAAAAAGAAGCATTTTACGGACTCAAATGAGTCCGTAAAATAGCTATTTTTGGGAGCGTATGACAAACAAATATATAGCGGTCTCTTCATGTGTCATTTCGGATGAAACACGATAACTTTTCAAGTTTAAATTGTGTGCTTTGGGAAACTTTTTTGATTTTTACTTGCCGGTTTATTCATAACTTTTTACTTCCAACTTCCAATGAGGAAGTTTCATCACATTTTTTTATTCCTGATTTATAGCTCATGAACACTAAGTGAACACGTGTTTTTTATTTTTTCCATAAGTCATAAGTCGAAAATGAGGCAGATACAACGCTTTGAAATGTGCTTATGACGTCACAATATTGAGTTGGTTTTGGTACACTCCTCAAAAATTTTGCTGAACGCCCCTAAAGAAGTCGTCACTTAAAAAATAAATTATAAACTATTATAATACAGTGACAAAGTCACTGTAATTACCGTCATTAGAATTTGATAATTTACACAAATGATCGATCCACATGGCCCTGCGCTCGCTTCGCTCGCTACGGGGGCTCAATAAAAGGAAACTAACCAGGTGCTAACCCAAACTAGCCCAAGATATACCCAAAATCAAGAAAAAAACTGTTTAGAAACATAATCTTAAAGAAATATAAAAAAAGCAACGGGGTTTGAATCCGGGCCGTCCAGGTGAGACCCAGACATCTAAACCTCTCAACCACGAGAGCTCTTGCCACAAATTGATTGCATCACGATGACACATTGTAATACGAGATGGATCGACCAATAGGAGAGGTCGATTTTTTACATAGTGCTCTCTTTGTGTAAAGCATCTTAAAACGTGAGTCATTACCTGTCATCTATCGCGAGATTCCCTTACTATTACCCGAGTATATTATACTCTGCTATTACTAGGTATTTAAATTTGATATTTATGGGTAAAAATGGATAAAGCTTACTTTTCACACGAGCCTTTTTCTTTCCCACTATGCACCTTATTTCTTGGACTTAATTCGTGACGTCAAATTTAAAAAGTCAATTTAACGATTTTTCCTATTTATCAGATAGAGATTTAAACAGTTTAAATGTCTCATCCCTTTTGGACATGCCAATCAGAATCAAGCAATGCGCGACGTCTGAAGAGAGACGCTCTCCTGAAAATTAAGCTTAATAAATACAGTAATGCGGAAGTCTCCTGAAAAATTAAACTGATTATTTTTTATGGCAAACTATAGAACAGTGAAAAAAAATCGATACGTATTTTTTCTTTCTTCTAAAGATGATTATTACGAGAGCTATCAAAACCGACTCATAGTGGTGTTATAGCGTGTACGCGCGACGCATGACACGCAGCTATAGCTTAATCGAGAATCAGGTAAAATCGGGATCAACTTAATTTTTCTCGAAAACAGCTCCGAGTGGAAATTTGAGATTTGGTACGTTTTTAGACAACACTTGGGGACCGGCCACGGTCAACTATTTTAGGTGATTCGATTTTTCGTTTACGAGTTATTACGTGAAATGTGTGATTAATGAAAATTTTGCTTTGATACACGACAACTGTCGAAAAAGTTAAACAATTTTGATGTCATTTTCTGAAGACGTCAGTCAAAAGGTATACCTTTTGACTGTTTTCCGAACCATATTGAAATTGGCGAAAATCGGAAAATTATTTTTGTTGGGCATGTACTATATGTTTGAAGAAGCAGTTACTTTGGCACGTTCTAGCGGCGAAAAAATCGTGAGGATCGACTCGACAGTGAAATGGGTAATTTATATGAGAAAAACTCTCTACCTATATGCTTTTCTGCTTTAAAGATGTCGGAAAAATGTATAAACATCGACGTCTAAGTAAAAAAGCATTATTTTTAAGCAGATTATTTAGCAAGAATCTACGTCGAAAATTGTATTAGACACGTTGGAAATGATCATGTATTTTATACAGGGTGACCTAGTTAAATTTAAGCGTTTAGCCATTTCGAGTTTTGGCCATTGATCTGTATAGGAGTGGTTAAGCAATAAATAGACCAAATATGGCAAATTTAAGACCGCAAAATGTAAACACACAACCATTCGTATTTTGCCTTGCGCACTAGAGAATTAGTGGCCGCCATCTGTTGCAGTGTGAAGGTCATTAGGCAGACTCCATACTTTGAACTCATACTATTGTGATTATGAACGAAAATAATTATTTCACCAAATATTCGGTAGAGTAGTCTTGCCGATTGTGAAATAGGCCAGTTAGCGTAATGAAACAAACAATAAGGTATAAATAAGAAATACTTATAATAATTATTATACTTACTTGAAATAGGAAATCCCGGGTATTTTGCCTCTACTGCTACAAAACACATCCATATACTTTTGGGATTTTAATTTGGTAGCATCGCCCATTATGTGCGTATTGTTCAATTAAAACGAAAATCAAAATAGGGTACACAAACGTGAACCACTAAACTAAAACTAATTAAGCAACTACAAACACTAGATCCAAAGAAAGTCAATAAAAAGTAAAGTATTCAAATTATCAACACAAAACGCCGCGCCGTCAAAGCAAAAACATGTCAAAGACAAAAGCCAAGTTCGGTCCTGATCGACGCCTGCTGAGACGACAAGTGTTTTAGTGCACATGACGAAACGGGATCTTCTTTGTTTACGTTTTTCGATTTTGCGTCGATTTTGACATGCGCAGAAACCCTTTTTTCGCCCATAGGTGCCACTTTTGAATAGTGCAACAGGCGGCTATTGCTTATCCACTCCTATAAAAATCAATGGTTTTGGCACGACACATCACCATCTAATATATTTTATTACTGTGAATCTAGAACAACCAGACTTTGATAGATTAAAAAGGAAGGCCATAAGCAGAACATATTCAAGAAATCGCATTGATCTGATTGAAAATGCCGAATAAGTTATGTTTTAATTTTCAGTTCGAAAACATTTGGTTTAAGCGTACATGCCAGACGAAGCATATCTATTTTCAATAAATTAATCTCAGATTCGTAAACCTTCAGAATTCTGCTATAAAAATGATCTATAACAATTTTCCGTACGATACGGGAAATGTCAGAAAATCGAGGTTAAATTAAAACATGCAGAAAATCATAGAAATATCCAAATTGTTCAATATTTAAGCAATTTTATAAGTGTAAATAGGTAGATAATAGGTAGACAGTTCAGCTTTTGATACATTAGGAGTAAAGTGAGCAGAATTTTTGTTGACCAATGCAGGAATCAAGAACGGACAAGATGAACGGTTGGCGTAGGCAAAAATTCACCAAAGAATAAAACAAAATTTTAAAAACTATTAATAATTACCCATGCTAAGAAACAAAAAAACTACGCAATATAAATAAATGTTTTTAAAAGCATATTTCTGAGCTGTGATATATATTTTTTAAATATCATTATTGTTAATACACTCATAAAATTATTGGAAGTAATATGGCATATTGTATTTAACCGTTGTTTGAGTAAATTTACTCAAACAACGATTTAACTAATAAGAGTGCTTTTTATGTATCTATGCTTAAACTGAGTTGTCTCGATCGTCCGTATTTTATTTACGCCCGTGAATACTCTCTCAGTTACCGCATTTGTGCCTGGTAAACTCAAAGAATACTCAACGATTTTTTAAAAAAATTTATAAGACATGTCTTGTTTTGAAAAATGTTTAAATTATTCCATACTCCTCCCCCATTTCTGTATTAAATTAAAGACTTTCATATTTTTATTTCCAAAAGACCGGGAACGGCGCCGGCCGTAAGAAAACGCAATCAACTGATAATGAGGAATGTTTTATAAAAATGCGGGACAAAGGCAGAACACATTACTTTGCGGGACAAATACCAAAATGCGGAACTATCCTGCCTGATGTGGGACGAATGATTACTTTAATTATGAGAAATTTCAATCAATACGGCTTCTAATATTTTGACGAGACGACGAAGTTTAGATTAAAATAAGTGAATTTATAAATGCAAGTGCCTAAGATCTGAGATCTCATTGAAAACCAAGGCCGTATTTTGGGGGGTGTTTGTGAAATAATCCGAAATTTCAGATAATTTTATTATCTAAAACAGGGATAGCCAAAACGTCGACCGCGGTCGACCGGTAAATAGCGCAGACCTTTTTGGTAACCCGCGGCAGGACTAATATCAATTGAAAAAAAATTCGCGCTACCCCGCGCCGCGCGCATATATTTTATTCTTAATTATCTACCCGAGTTCTACGGCCTGACGAGTCCTACTTGCGCGCGCAGCACAAACACATACGTTGTTTAATGTTAACATTTGTATTTTTTTTCACATCATGCAATGTCCTTCGCTCGTTCCAGGGCGCAACCAAACAAAACTAATCCAAATTTTAAAAAAGAAACAGACATAACCTTAAAAAAATAAATGTCATTGCCACCGACGAGAATCGAACCCGGGCCGTCCTTCTACAAGAGAGACCCGCTCAAAGCAATTACTCCTTAGACCGTAAAGACATCTGTTTGTCTGAAACTGTAAAGATTAAACGATGCGTGTTTGCGATGCGCACGCAATCAGGACTCGTCAGGCGGTAGAAGTCAGTAGACAGTTAAGAATAAAATATCTGCACGCCGCACTGTGTTATGGCTTATTGCAATTTTAATTAATGATTATAATGCACTTTCTAATACTACGGCCGAAGTAAGTAGTTGTAGTAAAATATTTATATGCAAATATTCGCTTTTCTTTTAATTGATTATACCTTACCTTAGCTCAGGGATACTAGAAAGACTAAAGCGTCGCGCAAACCAGAGCGGTGGCGGGCGCGGTGGCGGTCGCGGTGGAGGTGGCGGTAAAATACTGTGCTTGTAAGTTAATTAAAGACCGCAAGCAGAAGCCATCACAAATACATGTACAGTATTTTACCGCCACCGCCACCGCGACCGCCACCGCTCTGGTTTGCGCGACGCTTTATGATTAGATATTTATGTGAAGAGAGTAAGGTGCTACGCGTCGGCTTCACTTGTGTCTACGTACCAGCTTATATAATTTATCCATACTCTTCGCGTGATTACATTGACTCAAGTGGCGCTTTAAAAATCTAGCCAAATGGATTGAATATCTTACTGTTGCTCCCCGATGGGATTTAAGTACAAATACTACCTGCGCATCACCGTTAGAAAATGTATCGTTGTTAGAAAATATGTAAGGTTCGATTGTCGTACTGCTTTGCATTTTTTTTTTCTTGATTTCGGGCATGCCTTGTGTTAGTTTTGGCTGGTTGCACCCTCGGAGCGAGCGAAGCGAGTGGAGGGCCATGCGTGAAGTGAAATATTAGTTTATTGATAACAAAAATTGATCCGTGATATTGTGACATACTGGATATGCAGCAGCTTGCATGTGTGTCCGCAAGTATATTCGATTGCCCACCCTTCAAAAAATATTATAATGATAATTGACGATGATTGCGGAATTATGGATAAATTGTGTAAGTTGCTACGTAGACGTAAGTGGTGGCTTCATGTCAAATGTTGGACGGAACATTGGAGCAGCATGTTGCGTTGAGGTGCGTATCCACCAACCGCGCAAAATATTTGCGATTGCTTGCAAATATTTGCAAACTCAATATTTGTTTGGTGGAGACTTTTATCACGCGCATTCGCAAACGTTTGCAACCATTTGCAATCAGTTGGACGTGTTTCGGGTGGTGGTGTGTGGTACATCAAAGGGATTAGTTGTTTGTGTGTGCGCTTTGCTTTTTTGGGTACAGCTATCTGCGAATAATTGGCTGGTAGAGACGAATGTCAACAATAGAATTGCAAACGATTGCAAACATTTGCAAACGTTTGCTCCCAATGATTTTTTGGTGGATACGCACCTTTTCAGCGCTCGTGATGGATGCAGCCTGAATTATACAAAATTTCGACATATTTCGCAGTGCCATGCCATGCGCCGCGCTCAATGGTGTAGACATAGGAAGTTTATAATCCTGTCTTTCTAGTATCTGCCTTACCTCAAAATACAATTCCATTACAAAAATGGGTGAGGTAGCTTCTAAAAATTCTCACTAGAAGTGTAATTTTTTATTTATATTATAACATTATGAAGAATTTTCATGCATCCGTCAGCGCTCTGATTCTGATTGATATTATAAATAGAATGATAATAAAAAAGTGGCAGCTTCATATCGCCGACCACCGCATGGCAGATTGATGAAAATTCACTTTTTGGTGATATTTGATATTTAAATATTTTATGTAAAAACACCCACCGAAAAAAAAGTGGCTACGGCCCTGTTGAAAACAGGTTGAATCTAGAAACATAAGATAAAAAAATTAAAACTTCTCAATATGTATTACGGATTACGGCAAGTTTCGAGTCTGGTCTGGTTTGAATCCCGAAAAATGAGTCAGGATAGGAAAATGTGGACATTTTTTGGTGATTTCTAGAGGATTTTACGGCTGATTTCGAGGTAAAATTTTATTGATGCGTACCTATATAATTTTTGGGGCAAATAAGTAGAATTATTTGCCAGTAATTTTATTTAAAACTTTGAAGATGAGAGAATATACTAATCCAGGATCGGAGAATTTGACATTTTTTCAAGGGATAAGCAGCAGTTTCTGTGGATCTTATGAGGGATTTCCAGGTAAAAAAATACTTTAGGTCGTCTTGCCACTGACAGTGGCAGTGGCCAATATATTTTTAATTCTGTAAACTTTGCCAATACCCACCAATAGGTATTGCTGCTTAAGCACACCGGTTTTTTTATGAGTATGACGTCAATAGGTAGTAAATAAAGTTTGAGATTTGAGATATAAATAGTAAAGTAAATGATAGTTTTTGTATCGTATTTGCCTACTAAAACTATTGAATGATATGGTTCCTTATCTAGCAACAAGATTTTAAAATTTATCTGTATCTATTCTCAAAACTTTCAGAATAATTCAAATGCAAATTATTTATTGGTGCGACATACAAAAATATTTACACAAGTCAAAAATCCAATAGTCCTAAAAATATTTAAGATATTTAAAATAAAAGACATTTAGAAACAAGTAAGCACAATTAAAATATGTATATGTAAGACAACATTATAAGAATACTAAGCTACTAAGCAGATGTAGAAAAGCAAGTCGAAAATAATGAGTGTCTGCTGTCGCTGTCAGTGCTGTCCTGTCTGGCAAAATTACCTTTTCTTTTACGAACGCAGAAGGCACTGAAAGCAGGAAGCATATGTCCAATAGTCACTTTACGACGCTGCCAAATTAGCATCGTTTATGAATTTTGGATTCGCTAGACAAAAAGAAAGAAAAAAAATATTTCTCTTTGCATATTAAATATATAGAAAACGGTAAAAACGCCATTATTTGTATAGCATAGTGAATGCCTTAACCAAAAATATCGTATTTATTTGTCTCTAAAATATGCACCCTTGTCAGAATTTACATTCGTCACTCTTGTTATTTGGCAATGTCGCAAACGACGCAAATCCCTCTTGCTGTCATCCGTCCACGCTCCACGTGAAGATAGACGTCAATGACGTCATGGGAATGTCATGTTTCTGTCATGATATTATTTGTTATTAGTGGGTGATAGTGATAGGACATAGGACAATAGTATAAGGATAGTCATATTTACTTACCATCAATTCTGATGTGTTAACTGCTAAAAAGCCGTGAACATATTTACCTCCCACGGTCCTCTTTAGATGTGTATGGCATAAGTTTTTGGAAGTATCGAAAATGCGCTCTAAAGACCTGCAACGAAGTGGCAACCAGAATTCTGAACAGAAAAGTTATGAGTTGTCCCTATGGGCATACAACCAACTTCTTATTTTTTTCTGTTTAGTCGGATTGGGGCTGTCTCTCTATGCTTACACCGTAGAGCTGGCGATGGAAACGAACAAGGAGTATAAACCGCTTTGTGATATTAGTCCTCGAATGAGCTGTACAAAGGCTTTTGGTTCTCCGTAAGTATTTGTTACTGCAATGGGAATGTGGTCTTTATTAGTGATAGTTTAGTTGGAAAATGAAAGATTATTGAAATGAAGCTAGTGTTTGCCAATTATGGCATGTGCAGGTTTTCATAGGAATGGCACAAAATATATTTTTTGCAATATACTTGCAATTTTCATGGTTGTTTCCTTCTTCTCTATGCATGTTTTGGTCTTACCATAATAGTGTAACTAATGAGAGGTTAATTTTTATAAAATCTTTTTAGGAACTAGTATAGGCAATATTTTTTGAACAGTTGTAGTATTGCAGTGAATACCTGCTGGTGTGTTGCTGCTGTTATTTACTCAAGCATTTTTAGGTTATTTAGTATAGCAAATGTAAATCACATATGATACTAATGGCACAGCTTATTCAATAACCAGCTATTCATCTCTATCGAAATCGGAAAGTTGGATTGTCGGGCACTACGCATCCTGACAGTGCCCTTAGCGGTTCAGTTTCACGGTCTCGTGATTTTTCAGGCAATGTAATGACACGAAACGAACTGAATTTAAAATGAATATTCCCTTCAAAATCCACGACAAATTCGATCGAAACTACGGCTATTGCCCTAAAAGTCAAAGTCAAAAGTCAAAGTCAAAGTCAAAACATGCTTTATTGTCCAAAGATTATAAGATCTCATTGACAAAGCTGTAATTAATATTAAATCAATATACTAGGCTTAAAATTAAAATTGGATATAAAAAACAAAAACAAAAGCTAAAATTACACAAATTAATAGGTAGCTACTTGCTTTACTTCAAAACACCCAATATATAGTCACCACATCTTTAAAATAACATTAAAGCAAGAAAATCGCACACCTACAATATTTAAAAGCTTATTCCACAGCCAGTGTCACCTCAGTCAAGCAAACTGATCATCAAAATATTCATCCAAAGAATAATATGCTCTACCAACCAAAATTTTTTTGCATTGACATTGAAACTTCTTAAAATTGTTTAAATTTCGAATGTGTGAGGGCAAATGGTTATACATTTTTTTTGCATCATAAATGAATGACCTCTTTACTTGGCTATTTGTGGGTATGGGTAAAGGTATGCGTTGTGCTTGACGAGTAATATATTGTCCCTGTGTAATAAGATGCCTATATTTTCTATAAACCAGACACACACTGTCAAGAATAAACAGGCATGGCAAAGTCATAATATTATTGTGCAGAAATATAGGCCTGCATGAATCCCTTAATCCGACATTATACATAATTCGAATTGCCCTTTTTTGTAGTACGAACAAAGATTTAAACAGATAACCACTGCAGCTACCCCAAAAGGGAAGACCATATCTTAAATTACTCTCAATTAGGGCAAAATATGCCATTCTAACTGCACTTTGATCCAATTCTCTTGAAATTACCCTTAATGCATAACAATTTGAAGACAATTTCTTTGATAGACCACTAATGTGACTTTCAAAATTAAGTTTTTTGTCCATCTTAATACCAAGGAATTTTAGATTTTCGGTATTATTTAATTTACTTTTTTCAAGAACAACGTCGGTTAAGTTACATCTAAAGGTAAGTACATTGGTCTTAGATACATTGAACGACAGCAAATTGCTATCAAACCAAGTCTTAATCCTTTGCAAATCATCATTAATGATATTTTGCAATGCCTGAGGGTCAGAATGATTCCACAACACACTTGTATCGTCGGCAAACAGAGTCAAATAGCCCACAATTCTTACTAAACAAATGTCATTAATGAATAAAAGAAACAACAGAGGCCCCAGCACTGACCCCTGCGGAACTCCGCAATTTATATTTTTGATGTCTGAAATATTGCCGGAAAAGGACACACTCTGCACCCTTCCCGAAAGATACGACCTAAACCAGTTCAGAGATACATCTCTAAACCCATATATTTCCAGCTTCCGAAGTAGTATTTCATGACTGACCGAGTCAAAAGCTTTAGTCAAATCGCAAAATACCGCTCCAGAAACCTCACCCCTATTCAAACTCATGTATAGCTGATCCAAAAAAGAAAACAAAGCATGATCCGTTCCCATGTGTTCCCGAAATCCAAACTGCTTCGAATCCAGTACACTGTGCCTGTTCAAGAAGCTGAGAACTCTAACCTTAACTAGTTTTTCTATAATTTTAGACAGAGTCGGAAGAAGAGAAATTGGCCTATAGTTTGAGGGGCATGAGGCATCGCCACCCTTGTGCAAAGGAATAATTACAGCCCTTTTTAGGAATTCGGGAAAGTGCCCTTTTGAAAACGAGTCGTTCACTACATCAACCAGAGAATTCATAGCAGGAATGCTCAACTCCTGAAATATTCGCACAGATATACAGTCCCATCCCGATGCCTTTTTGTTTTTCACTTGAGAAATAAGAGCCCTCATTTCATTTATATCGGTTGGATGTAAAAAGAATGTCTCCTGTACCCTCAATCCTGACAAAAACTCCAACGGATCTCTGGTTGGCACAATTTTAGAAGCCAGATTTTCCCCGACCGAGCAAAAGAAGTCATTGAGCTTATTGGGTGTAACATCACCAGAGTCAGATACAGAGGGTTTGCCATAGTTTTGCCTAATATCATTAATTATTGACCAAGCTTCCTTACACACATTCTTTGAAGCTGACAATCTAGAAGCATAATACATTCTTTTTGCAGACCTAATGACTTTTCTATAAATAGTCCTATATCTATTATAATAACATTGGAATTGTTGATTCTCATAATTAAATTTTCTTAGGCGGTGGAGCCATCTCATGTTTCTGGAAGATGTTCTTATACCTCCTGTTACCCAACATTTCCGAGACTTTTTTCTTTTCAGCTTCACGATGGGAAAAGCAATGTTAAATACCCTTGTCAAAACCTCATGAAAAACCTCAAGTGGTTTCTCACATTCAGCTGAAGGCCACATAACCTCCTTGCAGAGAGCTCTAAACTTTGTAAAATTCCTCTTGCCAAATATACGCCCGCTTTTATTTAATGAATGAGAGTCTTTAAATAAAGGAAACTTAGACAGTACTGCTTCGTGATCGGAGAGAGAAGCATTTAAAACACAGCAAGAGACATTCTTAAAATTGGAGCACATATAATCCAGGACTGTTGCTCCATGATCAGTAATTCTTGTCGGCCCACTCACATGCATACCAAGATTAAAACTTGTTAATATACTCTGAACAGAAGAATTGGATTGTTCATTGTAATTTATATTGAAATCACCTGTCAAAATAATAGAGGAATGCGGAGGAAACTGACTCAGTAAAATCTCTAACTGCTCCAAGAACAACACCTGGCTAGCTGAAGGCGATCTATAAATAGAAATAACATAAATTTGACACTTACTCGAATAAATTACAGAAAATTCAAAGACCTTTTCAATAAGTAGAAAATCATACTTATTTACAGATATAAATCCATATATGTTTTCTGCCTCCTTACTTGCCAATAACATTGTCCCGCCATGTATTGAATTTGATCTAGAGAATATGGAAATAACATTATAGTTTTGCAGGTAAGTGGTCTCTCCCGGGTGCAACCAATGTTCAGTTAATGAAACCAAATGTGGAAAATTATGGCTTTCCAAGAGTACATATAGTTCGTCAGTCTTATATCTTAAAGATTGTATATTTAACAAAAAAACAGTCAAACAGTCAGCAGAGTTGTCTATCCTAAAAAAGACTTTTCAAGTTCATGTGAGTCATTAATGGTAATTGTGGGCAAAATACTTATATGGTTGTCCTTATCAACCCCATTACCCCCCACAACCAAGTTATGCTTAATAAAATCCCTCTGTGCAGTATAAGTAATAGGTACTGATCTAAGCACAATCCTGCCATACATACATAAAGAAGCCTCAATATAATGCTCAAGTAACCGACATAGCGACCTAACAGACTGTCGATATCCAGATGCATGTGCTTTTTTTTCAAAAGTATTATCAATCATTCTAACCGACATGTTTTTATCCTTAACATAATCCGCAATGAATGAAGTTATGCGACGAAATCTTTCACATGTACAATATTTAAAGTTACACTTTAGACAAATAATTAAGTGCGAAATTTTTCCTATACTTAACAATTTTTTAAGTTCAATGAAAGATGGTACTCTAAGATTAAGGTTCAAACACAGTATCACATGGTCACTTTTGGTATGGTTTGAAATCATGGGGAATATGGCTTCATTCAAATTTTCATTATTTGTTACATAACCAAAAACATCATACCTATTTACAAAAGTTTCATATAACCCAGCTGCAACATTCCTAGCACTAGAGTCACCAGTCACAAGAACCCTTGGCTTTGACTTTCTTTCGGACATTTCATCCGATTCTCCCGAAGTTTTTTTCAAATTTTCTGGACATTCAGGTGATGATGATAAAGACTGATGTCCTTGGTAGACCGATGCCTTTGGTCTAAGTCTGGAATCCTCACTCTCATCAGAGTGATCAGTCGATTTTAATCTTCCTGTTATGTTGGGCGATTGTAGGTTGCCGACTCTTTCATGTAGTGTCTCAATTTCGGAGCAATACCGCCCGTTTTCACTTTCCAAAACCTTAATTGATGTTAACATGCTCTTGTTTAACTTTCGGAGGTCTTCTGTTTCTGATTCATTAGATTCTTGCTTATTAGTGCAACTAGTTTGGATATTAAATAACTTCAACTGCAACTGTTTAGCTTCACTAGCATAAACTTGATTATCATTCTCTAATGATTCTATTGTTACCATCATATTTTTATTTAAGGCATTTAATTCCGTAATTTGATCTTCCAGATTTTGTTTTAACTCCGAGAGAGATTTCAATTCTATAAATGTTTGTGATTCTTTGCTTTTTATTTCGTCAATTTCGACTTGCAACCGTTTATTTTTTGTATTTAATTTATTTAAGTGTGCAGCAAAAGTGTGATCGGTATTAGTATGGGTACTTGCAGGCCTGCGGTAATCATTATCATTGGGCCGTGCCTGATTTTGATTTTTAGTATTTATCAAGTTAATTTCGTCTGCAAGTGTTAAAGCAGAAGTATCCGGATTGTCCGTTTGTACTGCAGTTTCTAAAAATGACCGGATATTTCGGATTTTCATAAAATTTTCATAAAATTTTGCCATTTAAAATCGTTTTCAAACGGATTTTAGACGATAAAACATCGTATTTTAAAGTAAACGATCTGTCAAAGGTTTTATTCGGATGCCCAGACGTTTAGAAAAATATTAACTCATGGCCCTCTTCTAAAATTTTCATTTGACTTTCCCAAATCAAGGGATGCCGCCGCAAGATGAGTAGCTGGTTATTGAATAAGCTGTGCTAATGGTCTCCCTAAGAGCATGAATGTCAAAACCAAGCTCAAAATGCTTGCTATGTCATTCTGATTTAGCAATATGTAACATGTTAGCCACTTTTCCAACAATGATACTTTATTTTATATTTATCATATCAGTAGAAAAATATGCATTTTCTGTAATATGGACTGTTGTATCTAAATCAACCATTTTTGAAATGATGGAAGATCGAGAAGAACTATTCTGTGTTTTGGCTGGCTATGGTATGAAAGGGTTGATTTGGGATAAAGCAGGTTGCACCTCCCCCCTTCTTATCACAAAATTATTAAAATAATGAAATAGCAAATTATGTTACTTATTTCGGGGCAATCAATATTGCCTTTGTAACCCAAACTGCTGGAAAACATATGTTCATTCCAATTGACTTTGTCATCATAGGCTTAAGTGCCTTTTATTTTGTGTACCTGTTCAAGGCAGGTGCTGTTAAAAAGTATAAATCTCATTCTTTGAAAATGTAATTATAATTTTTGGCACAATAGCCAGTTTGTATACCTTTCAGATCTAAGTTCATGTTTATTTTGTTCTCAGGTTGTCTTGGGGCGGGAATAGTATGAGCCAAATCCTTAAACATGTTTAGTTATTTTAAGTACTAGTGCATTAGTCATTTGGACAGGGCAGTGTTTGATTTGTTAGCATATTAAGGTAAATAGGTCAGAATCATTGAGGATTAATAGAGCTTTTAGAGTAAAATGAATAATTTCATTATCATCCCTCATTTTTGAAGTGAAAACTTCTTTTGGCGCGTTTTGCAAATTTTTTTTGTGGGGGTTGAATGAGACCCAGCCGTCACGCATCACGCGTCATGCACGGATATGTAACGTAACGCTCCTTATAGCGGTGGTGCATCGAGGTTGGAACACATAGGAAATCCCGAGGGGTAAACCGCATCTGAAAATTTCTACACCATATTTCCATTTTTCATAATATTTCCACATATTTCCACATGAATTCCACATATTTCCACATGAATTCCACATGAATTCCACATATTTCCACATGAATTCCACACATTTCCACGTATTTCCATATAAATTCCTCATATTTCCATATAATTTCCACATATTTCCATACATTTCCACTAATTTCCACTTTATTTACACTTTTTCATTATTTATATGATGATTTACATTAACAAATAATATCTAGTGAAAAGTAAATACGAGGTTAAAACAAACATATTTGCCAGACAATATTTATTTATAAAAATAGCGTAAAACGCAACATGTATGTAGGTACAACTTATACCTATAAAATAACTATAAAATAATTTAGCGGGTGTTGGACTAATGAATCAAACTTCTTTATTTTTCAATTTACCGACCTTTTTTTTTGAGTCAATCAAAAAGTTATCGAGTTTTTCCAGTTGAAACGTTAAATTAGCTTAATTAGATATTATTATTTATAGGGTAGATAAATAAATGTCAAAACGTAGCACAATTTAGAAAAAGAGGTTTTATTCCTTTGTCATATACATACACGGTGTCCCAGGACTGATGGTAACAAATTAAATGTTGGATTCTGGAGATAAAGATAAGATACAAAAAATCGCTGCCGCCTTTCAGCGTTTCGAGTACGATTGGGTATATTAATTTGTGAAATGCCCTCGTAGTGCACTGCGTCGCTTGAAGTTGTTTGGTCCGACTCGATGGGAAATAAAATTTGCGTTGCTGAACAATGCGATTTTAAACAAATTGAATTTAGAGCGTGAAATTAGAATCGATGATCTTTAAATATTTACAACCTACAACGATTCAAGAACCGTGTCAATCAACACCTTCGCACACACACCGCTCGTCGAGCGCCATAGGATCTCCCTTTAGGGTGTATGTCACTATCATAAAAAAAAAATTATAAATTCAGCTTAATAATCGAAAGTGGATAACATTTTTATTGTTTATTGTCTTGTTATATTCATAACGGTATTTTTTGGTTAAACATTATACTAATATTCTAAACAAAACATGTAAACATTAATATAAACAAATACGTACACGTTAGTTATTATTAGATTTCCTAAACAGATACTATGAGAGATACCTAAACTATTAATCCCTAATTCTTTTAGCTGCTACCTACTTTTATAAAATATTGACCTTTGGTAGTAGTTCCTTCTGTACTTCTCCCAATGACGTCACATGCTACTACCAGAATGTACGCGGCCTCCCTAGCAAAGCAAACGATTTTTATAGTGCCGTTGCTGCTTGTACCTACGATATCGTTGCTGTTACAGAATCAGGGCTCCAACCCGATATTTTGAACACTGAACTCTTCCCCGAATCATATGTGGTCTACTGTTCTCCGACAAATTTGCTTCTGAACAGCTGGATCCTTCTAATGTTTGCGAAGGAGCGCGACTCATTGACATTTTAGGTTGTAAGCTAACTATTAATTATTTTATATTATATATATTTATTGTTTACATACCTCCTTCTACTAACGATATTCAAGTAGAAATTTTCCTGGAGGCTCTTTCGTCAATAGATATAATGTTGAGCAAAAATGTAATAATTCTGGGAGACTTCAATATTCCTTCTTACACTACAAACCTTCCTCCCAATGCTAAACACAGACTTTTGACTGGATTCAGTGAAATACTTAACCTTCGCCAATATAATAATATACCTAACATTAGCCACCGCTGTTGTGTTTTTGCCAACTTTAAAACTTTCCTGCAAAAAGCCGACCTACCACTTGTTAATGAAGATCCGTATCATCCATCCTTACTGATCAATGTTCAAGCGGTCCTCCCTCACATAGGCAACTTTCCTGTAAACAATGAGATCTACCCCTTAACAATTTCAGAAAAATCAATTTCATAGCTATTATGAGCTAATGTCGAACACTGACTGGTCGCGTGTTCTCAATGGCACAGATGTCGGTAACTCATGTCAGAGTCTTTATGAGGAGGAGGAACTCATTGACAATGTATTCGAAAAAGAAAAGGCCTATCGTGACTTTAAAACCCATAAATCTCCATTTTACCTCGCCAGATACAAATCTTTGCGCAGCTTAATTAAATCGAGCCCCGACAAGATACAGGGAATATATCCGGCATGCCGAAACAATCATAACTTCTGATCCATCAAACTTCTGGTCTTTTATTGAAAGCTGATGATATAGTTGTAGCAAGCAAATAACTTTAAAACAAAATCACCCCTGGCCCAGACGGCATCCCACTTCATTGTTAGAGACTGTTCCATCGTTTTGTGCGAGCCCCTGTGTCATATCTTCAATCTGATCCTGGAACTGGGCATGTTTCCTGAAACCTGGAAGGTTGCAATAGTCTGTCCCATGAATCCAATAGTTATTGAGAATTATCGTCCTATCTCCATGTAACTTCTCCAAAATATTCGAGATTATCCTGCACAAATTTTACCAACATCTTTGTTATCAAACTGCTTTATTACTCCTTCGTTAGACCAAGGCTGGATTATGGGTCACTTGTATGGTGTCCGTGGTATTATTGCCACATTGATTCGTTGGAGCTGTGCAGAGGCGATTTCTCACGTATCTTATGTTCAGAGAGGACGGTATTTACCCAGACCGAGGGTTTGATCATAACCTTTTGTTGTCTAGATTCAGGAAACTGTCGCTGTCTGCACGCAGATACAATTCGCTGACATTCCTTTATACGCTTCTCCATGATGTTATCAAATGTCCCTTTCTTTTGGAAAGTATAGCATTTCATGTACAGCGTTTAGCAGCTAAACAACAACCCGTGTTCAGTCTGAGATTGGCGAGATCTAATATTCTATACCAGTTCATTCCATGTGCAAAAATTTCAATCTTGTATCAAACGCCTCTCATATACATACCAGCAACTTGTCTAAGGTCCTGAAACATCTGCGGAAGGCGTCTGGTTTCGCCTCGGGTTTCCCACCTTAATTGTATCTTCGCATTCTTCATCTTCATTGCTTATCTGTATTTCCCTTGTTTTCATTTCTTTCTTCTTTGTCACTTCATATTTTGGCTTATTTTGTTTTTTTAATTTCCCTAACTTACTTTGCGTTATTCGTAAAGTTCTTGATCGGTTTCGTTCCTCTCAAGGTTCCTCTACATTCCTTATATTTAGTCTTAGTTTAATTTGCTAGTTTATTTTAATTATAACTATTATTTATTTTATATTTTATTATTTTTCTTTGTATAAGAATATTTTTTGTGAATTACTTGCTCTTAATTTGTATGTGAATTACCTGTAATTGGGCGTTCGCCTGTTGGAAATAAAGAGCTCATTATTATTATTATTATTACCATTGGAATTTTTTTCCGAATATAACTTCTTGTATTTAAAAATTATGGTTGATTGAGCATTGGATAGTGGGCAATTATCGATTATCAGGATCAAGCAAATGTTATGATAGATTCCGATAATTATCGGGCATTTGGCAACACTGTTTAGGACATCGAACAGGGAGTTGCAACATTGCGACATGTGCCTTGTGAATTATGCATAGTTATTGCGCATGCATGCTCATATTAGATAATTGTACAAGAAATACCATAAAATACCACTCAATATAACAATAATACCCGACAAAATACCATATAATACCAAATATTACTAGATAATACCAAATATTACCATATAATACCAAATATTACCAGATAATACCAAATATTACCAGATAATAACAAATATTACCAAAAAATACCGAAATAATTCCAAAAATACCAAGCCAGTGTACGCCAAAATACCATCAGCGGTTGGCCCCTTGATGTAGGTAGTCACAAATTTAAGAAATCTACTTTTGGAATGATATGATCCATATGCTTCCAATAATTTCCACGTGTTTCCACATAATGTCCATTAATTTCCACCTAAATTCCTCATGAATTCCACCAATTTCCACCTAAATTCCACATATTTCCACTAATTTCCACCTAAATTCCACATATTTCCACTAATTTCCACCTAAATTCCACACATTTCCACTAATTTCCACTTGTTTGTACACTACATTTCCACTGCGGTTTACCCCTCGGAAAATCCCATGCAAATTTTAAACTGGTTAAATATTTGCTCCCCTGTTGACTTTAGAGCAAAGTTGTAAGGAGACTTTTTCAAAGTCTCTGTATGGTAAATACAGATGCGAAATTTGAACAATTTTGGACAAGCCGAACTTATTTAAATAAAATTGCAGCTAATTTTTTATTAACATTCAACAGGTAATACTGCAGACACCAGCATTAATTAAACTTGTCACCCTATGATTTGTCACTGTCAAAAGTAATTTGAAACTAAACTATTGACATTGACAAATCATAGGTTGACAAGTTTAATTAATGCTGGTGTTTACAGTATTACCTGGTGAATTTTAATGAAAAATTAGCTGCAATTTTATTTAGGTAAGTTAAGATCGACTTGACCAAAATTCTTCAAATTCCGCATGTGTATTTACCATACAGAGACCTTGAAAAAGCCTCCTTACAACTTTGCTCTAAAATCAACAGGAGAGCAAATATTTGGGCAGTTTAAAATTTGCATGGGATTTTCTATGTTTCCAATCACCATGCACCACCCGGTACTGGCATGTTCCCGTATAGGTAGAGGGCCGAAAGAAGCCGGGGTAAAAAGAAGATCCTGGACGAAAACGGGACCCCGTACCCCCCACGTTTGGCCAAGGGAGGAAAGAGAAGGAAAAACTTAAATAATTAATTTCGGGAGAACGGGAAGAGGTACGGGGTCGAAATTTTTATGGTAGGTGCGCCCTATGGAGGGCTACTTTAGGCCATCATACGTGGGAAGGGAACTCTAATTTAGGGGGAAAACCGCTTTTCGCCCGTATCTCTGCAACGAAGGCTCGGATCGAAATTGTGATAAACGATGACCCTGCTTGTCGAACTTTTCACTTCTATCGTGTGGTCTTAAGCACACACAATTTTATATGTTTTTTGCTTTATATAATTACTTCTTAATACGTTTTCTTGTGACATAGACCTTTTATATGTTATGCTGGGACAATTCACAGAAGTTAGTCCATCAAAGTTTACTAAGTACTTAAATATAATATTGTTTTTTTTTTTTGACAATATGGCGAATGAAGCTTAATCGCAGTCTTCAGATTAATGTAGAAATTGCTGTTATTTTTTAATTTATTTCATTTGAGTAACAATTTATTATTTTTAGATATGGAAAGGCTTTTGGCATATTTCCGGAAGGTTCTGTGTTATATAAACCAAACAGCTTCTATGGAATAATATTTTATAGCATGGTCGCCACTCTCAGTAAGTATTTTAATCTTTTAAAATTGTTTCTATATGAGTAATGTCAGTTTACACACTAAATTTACTAAACCTTGTGAGACAATTATGAAACCCTTAAAATATTTTAATCTAAACAAGTAGTATAGGTATAATCCATCAACTTGTATCTGATCTAGTCATGTTGCTATCGCGATTTTTGTTAAAGTTTAGTGTTTTAGTTGAACTTGCCTGAACCTGAATAAGGAGCAGAATGTAAAATGAATGTACCCTATAATTCAGATTCTCTCCGTATCAAAATGTAATCTACATTAATTCATTAAAACAGAGTTTTATCCACAATACCGAAACAAAATTTTTGCACTCGACGCGCGTTTCAGGAAATGATTAAACCTCAATTTTAATCAGCTAAGGGCGTAAAAGTGATTTTTGCCGGAATTGCAAACAATGTTCTTTATACATCCGTCATGATTAATCCATCATGAAATTTAACATTTTATAAGCATTTTCCCAATTTGTAAATATCATTTTTCCACTCCTATACTTCAATTGATTTATTAAACAACTACCAGTATCGTAATGAAGTGCATTACTGTACTAAGAATATTTTCGGCGAAAAATCTGAATAAGAGCATACAGTATGTTAACAGCATCCAATTGTTGATGACTGGTGATATAAATCATGATATAAAACAGCTTTATGAAAATATTGATTGTGTTCTTAATAAATTCTTTCCTTATGAAAAATAGGCAATTATAAACCAAATAAAAGTTGGATTACATTGGGCATAAAAAAATCGTGTAAACACAAAAAAAAATGTTCCAATTTATCAAATATAATCCTAACTCTATTTTAGAAACTCACTATAAAAAATAGTGTAGCATATTAAAAACAGTAATCAATAAGGCAAAGTCTCTTAGCATCGAAAACGAAATTAACTATTCTGCAAACATGCCCAAGACAATCTGGAGAATCATAGCTAGGGAATCAGGCAGGGAAGTACGAAGGAGCAATCTTCGGTGGAATTTATTGGTGGATGGAGGGATGACTAATGATGTAAAAGAAATAGCAAATGCTTTTAACACTTATTACACTAGTATAGCCACAAGAAACACTTTTACAAGCCTACCACTCCCAAATATAGACAACAATTTTAATAACTTCTTCTTAACTCCTACCACAACAGTGGAAATTATTCAAATAATAAAATCATTAAAAAACACAAACTCTGTGCGAACTGATGAAATTCCACTAAGTTTTTTTAAAGAAAATCTTAATGTTATCTCAGAAGCAATAAATAACTTAATAAATAGTACATTCTCACAATTTCAATTTCCAAATGCCTTAAATATAGCCAAAGTGATACCAGTTTTTAAAAAAGGAAAATCACGCCGATATTTCTAATTACCGTCCAATCTCCATAGTTAATGTTATAACTAAGATTGTAGAAAAAGCTGTGCACAGGAGATTACAAAAGTTTTTTACACGCTTTAATATTTTATGTTCATGTCAACATGGGTATAAGGAGGACTCATCTTCTGAAAGTGCACTTTATGAAATACTCCGGGAAATTTATGACAGGCGTAATGAAGGAGAATTATGTGCTGCAATTATATGCGACCTTTCAAAGGCATTTGACCTAGTCGATCACAGTATTCTTTTAAAAAAGCTGCATAATTATGGTGTGAGAGGACAGCCACTTGAATGGTTTAAATCTTATCTTGAAAACAGAAGTCAGTATGTTGCTATCACCAGTGATCATAGATCCTATATTTCCAATACTAACCCTGTTGGAATTGGAGTGCCTCAGGGATCGGTGTTGGGACCTCTTCTATTTAGTATATACATAAATGACCTCCTACTGCATGTTTCTGGAAACATTGTCATGTATGCTGATGATACAACTTGCATTGTGAGTGACACTAATGCAGATATCTTAAAAACAATGAATTAGAATACTGGTTCACGGCAAATCGCCTTAAACTGAATATTACTAAGACCCACATTATGATTTTTTCTGGAAACAGCATGGAAACAAATATTTTTAATGATTCAAGCGTTGGTGAATCAAAGCTAATTAAAATACTAGGTTTTACTATAGAACCGAACTTAAAATTTGAAACACACATTAACAATACAAGGCTGAAACTAAACTCAATAACATTTGCCCTTAGATACCTAAAAAATATTGTATCACATAAAATTTTAAGAAGTGTTTATTATGGTTACTTCCACTCAAAAATGTGTTATGGAATAGAGTTTTGGGGAGGTGAAAGTGGAAGCATAAATATATTTATATCTCAAAAAAGATGCATAAGGATCATTTTTAATTTACCACCAAGAACATCTTGTAGGGAATATTTCAAAAATAATAGAATCATGACTCTTTCATGCTGTTTCCTCTACAAGGCCTTGGTTAATGCTCATAAACATAGGATGAATTATCCTTCAACCCTGACATTTAGTAGTTACAACTTTAGGCACAACTTAATACGACCAGCAATGCCAAAGACTGCTAAGTTCCTTAATAGTACATTCTACCGGATTGCTCGTTTGTATAACGGACTGCGCAACATTAGTATAAATTTGTTTAAAAAGGAGATTAAAGAGGTACTATTGAAAAACGCTTTTTACAGTATAAATGAATTTGAAGAATTCCTAAATAATCATTGTGACATTAAATATGTTTAAATTAGTGTGTTTATGTACAATGTTTTGTGTTTGCATTATATATTTTCACTGTCACTTGGGACTTACTACTTTAGGGTTTTAAGGTTTTAATTAAATGTCATGTTAGTTAGATTTAAAGAATAAAATACTTAGATTTAAAGAATAAAATGTAGGCTAGAATCATAAAACAATAATTAATCGATAAGAAATTAATAATTTAATATGCTATATTATATACCTAATGTAATTTGTCTAAAGCTTCTGGCAAAATGGATAATAAAATAAACAATAAACATTACGATACTGACGTTTCGTTACTAAACTGGGTTTTAACCAATCAAAATTTTAACATCACAGTGATATTCGAACAATATCAGAGACTGCCATGATCATGACATTTAAAATTCATCAATTTGTCAGTTCATAGACAATTTATATATTTATTTATTCCATACTAGATCCGTACTTTACAAAATTGCCTTTAGGGCGTAGATCGTGTCACAATTTTAAAACTTTAATCTTACAAACTAATACATCTAGTTACAAATTAAAAATTACAAAATTGCAAAGGAAAGAGAATTAGAAACAATGAATTAGAATCCTATAATAGATCGCCATGTTCTCTGTCCTCTAGAAATTCTCTTACACTATAATAGGACATTTTTATTAAAAATTGTTTTAGCTTATGCTTCTGCTTTCGAGCATTCCAAGTCTTGAAACTTTGGGGTACTCTATTCCAAATTTTTATAATTTTGTAAAGTGCATTAGGGATTGATAAACAGCTTCGTTTTGAGGAGCATATCTTGGGGTTGGGTAAGACGTTGTCTTCTGGATGCTTTGCGGTGAGAGTGGTGAGACAGGAACTGGGTCAACAGATGGCTAGAATGGTGTATTTTTCATTATTTGAGGCACATCTCCGGTATGGTATTCCCTTTTGGGGAGCAAGTACGCACAATTTGAAAAATATACTTTTTTCTTGCAAAAAAGGCTGTTCGCTTCATTGCTAATATCAACCAAAGTTACCAATGTCATTTAGGATGGCATCCCTGCAGCAACCTCACTCTCAGCTCCACAAAGCACTGAGGTGTCATCATCAAACATCACAACATCACCCTGAACATTCCTGACCAGATCGTTTGTATATATAATGTAGAGGAGAGGTCCCAAAATTGAGCCCTGCGGAACACCTCTCTGTACAAACTGACACTCAAACATCACTCGTTCTTCGTTCCCGAGTCCGTTCCTATTGTTTTCAATTACTCGTTGTATCCTGCAAGTAAGATATGACCTGAAAAGCTGCAAAGCAATGCCCCTCACACCATACAAGTCCATTTTCCCCAACAAAACCTCATGACCAACACTGTCAAAAGCCTTAAACAGATCCAAACAAAGGGATGTTATTTCTTTGTTGTTAAGTGCTTCTCTGCTCTTTTTTATAGTCTGATAGATTGCAGTCATCGTTGACTTGTTCTTTCTGAAGCCATTTTGCTGCTCTGCGAAGACACAATGTGCCTCGAGAAATCCCACAAGCTGATCAAAAATCACTCTCTCAAACACTTTATTTAAGCGATAAGCGATATCGGCCTGTAGTTGTCTATTTTTGTGTATGGATCTAATCCAGGCTTCCTTCAGTGCTTCAGGATATACTCCAGTTCAAAACGACAGATTAATGATGTGAGTTATGGGAGCAGTTCAGAACACATTCTTCAATACTTTCACAGGCACCTCATCGCACCCTACATAATTCTTATTTTTTAACATTATATATATCCATACACTTTATATTCAGCTATTGGAAAAAAGAAAAGGCTACTCTGACATACCTTAATACTAGCAAGATTTATCTGCTTATTTAACTTTATTGCAGGACAAACAGTTATAAAAAGGTTATTTATTTCATTCCGCAAATCATTTTCACCTTTATTATTAACACCATTTCTTTCATTTTTATTTGTGATTTCTTTGATAAGAGACCATGTTACTTTTGTTTTATTCTCAGCCTGATTTGTATAAGAAAACTGACTTAAAGTTTTTGTCTGTTTTATTACCTTTTTTAATATTTTCGAGTAAGTTCTATAGTATTCCTCAGAGATCACACCAGCCATTGCTTCCTCATTCAGAACTCCCTTTTCCTGCTTGAAACCTTTATACCAATCGTTATCCATGTCCTTGATGCACCCTTCTTCATTGCACACCTTTTTATAGGAAAAATTGTGGCGATTTTCATCATTATAGTCTCATTAAATTTATTATATGCTTTGTTGACACTGACCTCTGTCAGCACATACTCAATACGAATTGTTGAATTTTACTGTAAAAAAATACTCTTTTTGTTACAATGACTTCGACATTTTCAGTGTCTATTAATTTGCCCTTTACTCTGATAAAATGGGCTAGATGATCAGATAGTCCCGATATTATGACTGAATTATCAATGTAGCAAAATTTACGAAAATATTGTCCAGGACCCTACTCGGTTCATGAATTGTTGGAGAAAGATTATAAGTTTTAAGTAGATCTAAAAATCTTGTTTTTTCTTGGCTTTCTATCATAAGATTAACATTAAAATCACCACAAATCACTATATTGTAATTTACATACTTAACAGATATTTGATTTAAAACCTGCTCTATCCTATCTATGAACACATTAAAATCTCCAAGACACTTGGACTTCTTGGAAATCCTGTATTTTGTTGCTTACTTGGCTGCAGGAGCCCCCATGGCTCATGCCCTCCCTAAAGAAGCACGATGCCATCTTGTAACCCTGCACGTTTACCACCTCTATTTCGACTCTAACCAGCCAGTTTTCGGTCAAGCACATTAGATGAAGCACCTCATCTAGTGTATTTAGAAACAATTCCACATCCAGTACTTGATTGCGCAGAGATTGAATATTTTGATGTAGAATATATAGATTCTGGTGTTCTCTCGATTTTACCCCATGTGCGGGCGTCGTCTGATATGTAGAAAATGGTTAATAATAACCCCCTTTCCCCACATTTGAACTGACAATATCCTGTCCTTCGCCTCCATAGGAACATTCACTTAAACGAGCTCCTATATTTGTCTTTTCTTGTTCGCATCTCTTTCTAAGTAAATTTTAAAAATTAAAGATTATTTTTCATTATTCTGACTGGTTGTATAAAAAATAGTGTATGCAACTCACATTTAATGGGTATTAAAACCCTTGCATTCGAGACTCTCATGCTAGTATTTTAATAGCCATCATTAAATGCTCATTGCATAATATTTTATTTTGTTGGTCCTGTGTATCGACTATTTTTGCTGGTGTCAATGTCAAACCTAAGTCAAAATAATTGAACAAAACGAATCTTAGCCAAACAATCACACGTTGCCAGAGCAACAATAAATAAATAAATAAATCAATTAATTGGTCGAAAGTGATACTTGTCCGATTTTTAGAGCAAAGAAAATGTACGCAAATTCTACTGAAATAAAAGAAACAGCAAGTAAAATATGTCATCAGTTGTTCCCAGATAAATTTAGAAAAATATATGAAAAGACATGCGAAGATTTCGTCAGTTGAAATGCGTAAGTGAAAGTGCTTTGCTGCTGACAGGAAAAATTAAAATATGAAGCCATTAACGCTGTGGTCCATCTATTCCATATTAAAGTCCAATAAAGGCCAGTTTTCATTATTAGTATCATGATCATGTCGTGTCGTTTTGCATTGCATTTTCATTATACTATCGTGTTCATATAGCGTGCTCATACCGTAAGCAACTGCAAAATTCTCATTTGCGTCTACGTAGCACCTTACATAATTTACCATACGCTTCGCCGTGATTACAGTGACTCAAGTGCACCTACCTCCATGCGCTTTAAAAATCTAGCCAATTGTATTGAATATCTTACTGTTGCTCCCCGATTGGATTTAAGTACAAATACTACCTGCGAATCATCATTAGAAATTGAATCGTTGTTAGAAGGGATGTAAGATTTGATTGTTGTATTGCATTTAAATTTTATTTTCTTAATTTTGAGCATGCTTTGGCTTAGTTTTGGTTAGGTTTGTTTGGTAGCGTCCCCCGAAGCGAGCGGAGGGCCATGCGTGAATTGAAATATTAGTTTAATCATAAAAAAATGGGTTCAGAGCCGTATTATATTGGATATACAGCAGCTTGCATGTGTGATTGCAGAAGTATGTGTAAAATGTGTAAGCTGCTACGTAGATGTAAGTAAAATTCTCACGGTGTCAGTAAGTGAAATGGACCAAGTCGAGAAGGATGTTGTGATAGTTTGTTCGAAGTATATTCTCTTGAAGCGCAAGGAGGTGAGGGTCCGGAAGAGAAAACAGTGTTGGACACATCCATTATACAGAGCAAAGAGAGTTCCATACTATATTTCTAAGATTGCACGACAATCCAGTTAAATTTGTGAGGTACTTCAGAATGAGTTATCAAAAATGTATAAATTTGTTGGAACTGCTAAAACCACTCCTTGAAAGAAAGAACACCAGTTTCAGGAAATTATAGCAACAGAGGAGCGGCTTGCTCTAACATTATGGTTGATCGATTTTGACTTTTACATTTGACGGTATATTAAGGTATTTTCTGGTTTGTAGATACCTCGTATCTGGAAATTCACAAATATCCATGAGCTTCAACTACAGAGTTTCCCAAACTTGTCTCCTTATGAATTGGCAACTCCCACGGAGGCCGACTGGCTGAAAATTGCTGAAGAATTTGAAAGGTTATGGTAATTTCCAATTTATTTTGCTGCTATAGATGGAAAACACGTAGTACTGCAAGCCCCACTCAGTAGCGAAAGTCTTTATTATCATTATTATAAAGGAACATTCTCAATTGTCCTGCTGGCATTGCATTGGTTGATGCCCACTATAGATTCATTATGGTTGATTTAGGGGGTTATGGGAGGCAAGTGATGTAGGTTTGTTGGCCCGATCTGTCATTGGAATTCTATTTGAGGAAGGTGACATGCGTATGCCAAACCCGAGGATACTTCCTGGAGGTGAAGAATTGTTACCCTTCGTTATGCTAGGAGGTGAAGGTTTTTCTTTAAAAAACTATCTGATGCGACCTTATCCGCGTAACACAGAACAATTTTTAACTATAGACTGTCTCGAGCGTGGATGGTGGTAGAGAATGCCTTTGAAATACCGGTCCAAAGATTTAGGATTTTGTACACAAGGCTGCAGGTGTACCCTCAAAATGCCGATAAAATTGTGCTTGCTTGTCTGGTGTTACACAACTAATACAATACTTACAAGTTTTTCCCAATTGAGCAGTTATATCCCGCCTGATGTTGCCTTTTACCAGCTGATTGTCGTAATCTCTATGAGATAAATCATAGAGTGCAGGATGGTCTTGCACGAGAATACACCGTTTTTCGTCCATGGTGCATCACTCACTGACGAGCCTCAATCATGCGACCTCGGGGCGCATATCGTTGTTCGGTTGCTTTCATGAGTAAGCGTTGCCAAAAACCAACGCTTTTTCTTGTTATATAAGAAAGGTAAATGTTCAACTCATCTCGTTGGAAAAAAACACTATTGGGATGGTGCCTAATGTAGTATTTAAAGTTGCCCAACCCACAGCGCTATATATACGGGATATTTTTACGGCGTTCCTCCGCAACTTTATTTGCCAACGCTGGAGAGGCCTCGCTTTAAAGCGCCATGAAGGTTGGTGCTGAAGGCTACATTAATGATTCGGTTCAAAATCAAATCCAGATAGCCAGAAAAATTGTAAGTTCCACCCCCATAGATCTTCTGGTAACTCAAAAATGTTGCTACCTCCAATCAGATTGATGTCATTCGTCGGTGGGAACCATTAGACAGATATTTGCCTATTATAAGTGTTTCCAATTGCAATCATTGTAATTTCTGCATAACGATGAATAATTAGATTTGATGTATTTATGTCTTATAAGATGTTTTCATTTATTGTAACTCTGGTTTAAATACAAATAAATTAGATTCGAATAAGAATAAATATTGCCTTATTAGAAGCTAATGTGTTTCCTTGGCAAATCTGTAGCTAGTGTTTACATTTTTTGTTAATACAATTTGGTATCCGGGCATTTTAGCTCTTTTTACGCACTGAAGTGAATAGAATTATACTTTAATCCCAGTCATACAACAAATTAATTTTAAGCATAATTTTTCCTGAATAATGCATTTTTATTTCAATTTCATGTGAACTTTACATAAATCGGGATAGCAACTTGTCGAGACTAGGTATATAGAGTTCAAAACAGAAAATATTCGGAAACTATCGGGCAATCCTCGTGGTCACATTGAATTATATCAATGTCGCTATGGTACAGAGCTGTCCAAAGCACTCGAAAAAAGTGCTTCGAGCACCAAACACCTTGCACTTTGGAAATTCTAAGTACTTGCCATTATCAATTACCGAGGAAAATAGGAAAGTCATTATACAATTCAATTACCAAGCACAAATTACTCAAAATGTGCTTGGAATCATTGTTGATTACTTGCAGGTGCTTGCAAGCACTTTTTTCTCAAATCAATTACTAAGCACCAAGCACTTCTTAACTTTTCCAATTATTTCCTCCCCAATTAACCAACATGTTTATTTTAAAAATTAACCAAAATAAAACTAACGTTTTTGGATAATAGCAGTACTAACAAAACCAAAATTTTTATTACTTATTATTTAATTATTGGAACTGAATTTCAGGACACTCATGTTCACTGATTCGAAAAAAAAAATACATTTCCTATATTCGTAATTTTTGCAGGGTTTTTTCGAACTTTGAACTAGAATGAGAATGGGAACCAATTACAGCAGTGACCAATCAATAAGAATATAGTGTTAAAAAAGACATTTGGTCATTAACAGTTGATTCACAGAATATTGCAGTGGGATCTTGGACTATAAGAAATTCGGATATAAATGAAAAACAACAAACTAGATACAAAAGATATTTAATAATATTTGTAACCTGGTATCCACATTCTAAATCTACTTGAACAAGTTATATTTTGCCTTGGCCACCGAACATTAACAAGAGACTAGAAGGTCCACTCTCAGTCGGCACCTTTGCTGAGCGGTTACCCAGCATTTCACCAGGTTCCGCGACGGGTCAAGGAGGGCAAGCTGGGGGGCGGGGCTTAGAGTGAACCTTCTAGCAGAGACAACAATTTCTAGTCCATTGTTAATGTTCGGTGCCTTGGCTTTTAATCGAGCTTTTAATAATACTAATGACTCAAAATTGATGTCTGAAAGAGCATGCTTGTCTTTGGGAGAATTTATAATAGAGAGGCAAAAAAAAACAATCTTTCAACCGGCCCACTTGAAGACATATTTAAAAAATATTTTTTTATTGTAGGGAAACTTTTCTATATCCAATACGACTTTATTGCTAAAACTTCCAAATCTATATCATTGTACCGAATCTGTTTTTTGTACCGACGTCTATGTGAAGTTAAATCAAATCAGAAATTTTTTTCAATACGAGTTTTTGAATTTTCTTAAATAGTCGGCTGATGAATAGGTTGCTCTTCAGTTTCACTTATTTCCTTTGCTGTTTTAAGTCATTGATGGGTTTGGTAGCATTATCTTGTAAAATATTAACCATTTAAGTTTAAAACGTGGTATGGTAACTACTGCAATTATGGCTTCATTGGCTTCGTCATCCAATGTGAAAAAGTGCAAAAATCTTTTTTCTAGCCCCTCGATACAAGCATTATGAATGGGTTTTACTAAAGAAAAGTTTTCAGTTTTTAGTCCCTCGTATTTGTGCCATAATATAGTAATGCAAGGAATGAAATATCCATAATATGTGTTTTTCTCCCGTTGAAGAATATCCAGAACACAGGCCAATGGCTGCCGAATTTTGACATATTCTTCGAAGTATTGAAACTGAATATCTTTAAAGGATCTTTAAGTTTAGTTTGCTAAATAAATCGTTGACTTTGTCCTTATCTTTTAATAGTTGTGGAAATGGAATCATAATGCGAATTCCACCTGAATAACAAAAAATAATGACCTATATTATTTTTGGCTACTTCTGCTGATTTGGGATATGAGCATTTGTTCCACAGAGACGCACTTCTTTACATGTAATGTTGGGTTGTCGTTATTAACATTATTGGGATCAGTAACTGCAATTAGTTTTAACGTGTGGCCCGCGCAACGTTGCTGGCTAGGCAGTTATAGCTTCATGCTCCAGATCTATTTCCAAAAAATCAGTTGTTTCTTGTCTGGAATATTTTAGTCCAAATTCCTTAAAAGCTTTTACGAAATTACTGATACCATATAAAGAATGAATGTCCTCAATTATTTCCGCGATTTGGTCACAACTATGTGTGCCCTTAAACTTCCTACATGCAATAATTCCCATAAAACTTTTTCCCTGCACCACACATCTGTACTGGTGAACACGAATTCAGCATTACCTAATTCTTGTTTGATATTACCCATTACTTCTTTTTGCGTATCATTAATGCGGTTCTTCGACGGATGACGTTCACACTTAGTTCCTTAAATATATTCTTGAAGTCCGGATTATCAAGGATGGCATTCGCACACAAAAAACTTGATTATTCTTCTGTGAAATTCTGGTTGTTGAAGAAAACGCCTTCCAGCGAAGCTGTTTTGAATGGCAACTCATTTTTAACTTTTGGTGTGGTACCTACGAGCTACGCCCCACAAAACAAGAGTAGATTCCTCGGTGTCATTTGCGGAGCGAGTTCTTTTTGCTATTTTCTTAGAGTTGCATAGATATTTTTTGTAAGTACCTAAATTAAATCATGCGCCTTTCTGATATGTTTCAAAAAGTTTTTTTGAAACACCGACACTCCATTAATGTAATGAATTTTCGGAAGGCACAGTTGTCACTGCGTTTTTATTCGGTTGTCCATTGCATTTATTATTCTAAAGTATTTATCGTCTAGGTAAACAAAACGTTCCTGGTATATCCGTACCACAGCTTATACCGTACCGAATTCGGTACGGTATAAGCTGTGTCCGTACTTTTCTTTCGGCTTCTTCAGTTTTATTATTTCTATCAGTAACAGTATACTCGCTCTCAGTTGTCATAGAAGACGAGCTTAAAGATCTTGGACGCCGCAGTAAACGGTCTGAGAACAGCCCACCTTCTTCAACGGTCTGGAGAGTTTCAGATATTTTGTTTGTTGAGATTTTAAATTGAAGTAGTCCGGTATATATGTTTTGTCTTCGTTAATTTTGATTCCTCCGCTGGATTGTGTGGGATCTTCGATATTTGATATATCATAATCGTCGTCAAACATCGAAATTTCAAGCGGATCTACTTTCCAAAAAGCGTACATATGAAGTGGAGTAAAAGGCAAACATTTGTAAGATAAACATGAATCCTCTACAACAATATAAAACATATCTATAATAACTAGTAGTTAAATGATTCCTGAAAATTTTGCATTTTGTGACAGCGTGTTTTGGAAGTAAACGATTCAATTAAACATTTGTTAATAATAAATAGTGAGTACAGACAGACTACGGACACTAGACACTAACACTTGTTTAATATGTGCATCTAATCTAGTAAATTCTGAGTTACTTACCCACTTTAGCGATTGATTAATATTATATTTAATATAATTCTTGATTCTATAAATCATCAATCATCAACATCGGCATATGCATACGGGTAAAAGTAAACAACTCCGATTTACTGAATAACATAATACAAATAGTCTTCAGCAAGAGACTAGAAGGTCCACTCTCAGTCTGCACTTTTGATGTACCGCTTACAAAGGCGAGACGCCAGACTTTAGACCAGATGGGGTGAAAGGTGGCACGAGGCCTGAGCGGTTAACCAGCATTTCATCAGGTTCCGGGACGGGGCAAGGAGGGAAATATAGGGGGCGGGGTTTAGAGTGAACCTTCTAGTCTGTTGTTAATGTTCAGTGGTATCGCCGATGCCAAGTCAGCCTTCAACCAACCAGTCACATTAAAGCTTATGGTGCACCCCACGATGTTGTGGATGACCAGTCAGCATATTTCATTGCGTGAGCGTAAGAGATGATTGTTAGTTGTTAAGTTACGTTGTTGCTAAGGACTTTTCCCTCTAGAGTGCTCGGGAGCACTTTAAGTGATTGAAGGCGAAATTCAATTACCAAGCACTTTTTATAAAGCGCTTCAATTACTGAGCACTGTATTTTAAAAGTGGTTGCAAGCACGGGTCTGTCAAGCTTGCCTCCCCTGTGTTAAACAAATTTTAAAAGTAAATAAATCATAATTTTGCAGAACGTAAATAAAACTTTGCACGCCCACACAAGGCAAACTTGACCCCACCTCCCGTCGGTTATACAATTTAAAAAATTTGATGCCCCTGTAGATTATGCTAAACTTGCACACCTATTTACAAATTTTGCACAATTATGCACACATATTGTCAATGCACACTCATCTGGGGAAAGTTCTGAAGTGTTAAAAATTTGATAAATAGACTCAGTTCCAAAAAAATGACGCACCTAATTTATGTTGCAGCTTGCAACAAGCTTTGTCATTTGTGACGAATGAACCAATTTTTTAATTTTTATTTGTGGGTAGGCAATTCCTTTGTCTTTTAAAATGAGGTGGTCATTTTCTCAAAACCTGGACGGCAGTGGAAAATCTCCAACCATGCTTTTTTCTTAATTTTTGACTCATCCTGTGTATTAATCAAGTAATGGTTTAGACAGTGCTTACACTCTATGTGAGAGACGCTTCCTTGCGAGCATTTTGGTTCTTTATTCATTGATTTATCTCTAAGATTGCTTTTTTGCTGAGATTTACAGATGATCGCTTGTTGAAATTGCGAATTTTACGGAATCCATAAAAATACTGCGGTAAACGTTCAGCAAGATCTTGGCCAAACTCGTGGTGTTGCAAAAAGACGGTATATAGACGTTTAAAAGGAGTTAATTTAAAAGCTAGGAAACCTGCATTAGGTCCCAAATTTTTGCCCGAATATCATGCGGAACTGCGGGTAGAAGAAATTTTGGAGAATAGAATATTGCTGAATGGTCGATTGTCTTGTTTATGATCGAGTCAAGATTTTGCTTTAAAATAGTGTATTGAAGAAGAAGTGTGTGGAGAAGGATTGGTGAATGGTTTAATCAGAATTTAATAACAGAATGCAAAAGTTTTAACGGTGCTTCAGTTGGTGTGGAGAGATATTTCAATGAATGGAAAAACACCTAGTCATGTGATTCCGGTGAGGTAGTCGATAACAGCCCAAATCTACATTGATATTTCACACCAGATGTCTTACCTCATGCAGAGTTAGCATGTTATGTTATTTAGGTTAAAATTGTTTTCACATCATACATATTATATAATAAATTAATACAAAATAATTCATTCTGGGCCCAATTTTAAATATAAAATTGTGAAATATTGTTTAATACTTAGTATATTTCTGAACAAGGATAATAAATTACCTACCAAGTATAGTCTACTGCTGAGTTAAATTTCCTAAATTACGGTAATTTTTACATCACTAGATTTAAGACACCAATCCCAGGTTTCAAATGCTGTAAACTATTGTTATTTACCGATACTTGTTCCGAGTAGTTACTTTTAATATCAGTACCTGCTACTTAATACCCTTAATACCCGTTAATTATTAGCGTTACTTTTCTTCGCAAGTACCTAGTCAAATACAATGCAAATTTTTGGTACCTCTTAACTTTCTCTAGAAGAGTGTTCAACATATGAAAATATCTGTGCAAAGTTAGCTGAACATAGTAGCGTAAAACTGCAATTTTGTTGTAAACTTGGGGAAAATGCAAGTATTTCGTACCTCATAATTTTCCCCAGAATATTGTGCAAAATTTAAAGATAGGTGTGGAAAATTAACTGAACATAGCATTAAGAAAATCAATTGTTTTAACAGACGGGGGGATGCAATTTTTCAACACCTCACAACTTTCCTCAGGAGGGTGTAAAATTTGAGAATATGTATGCAAAATTAGCTGAGCACAGTCGGCATAAAAAATTTCAATTTGTGACAAATGGGGGGGAAGATGCCAATTTTTAAGATCTCCTAACTTTCACCAGAAAAGTGTGCAAAAATTGAGAATACTTCTGCAAAATTACATGAACATAGTAGCATAAAAAATTTTCACAAACGGGGACGAAAAAGCAAATTTTTAACACCTCGTAACTTTCCCCAGAGGAGTTTACATATATGCAAAATTACCTGCATGGTAGCATCAAATTTTTTTTGACAAACGGAGGGGGGAGGGGGGAATGCACATTTTTTACACCTCATAACTTTCCCCAGAAGATTATGCAAAATTTGAGAATATTTGTGTGTGCAAAATTTAAGAATACGTGTGCAAAATTAGCTACACATAGAAGCATAACAAATTTTCAATTTTGTGACAAACGGTGGGGGGAAATGCAAATTTTTGGTACCTTACAACTTTCCCCAGAAGACTGTGCAAAATTAGCCGAATGTAATGGCATCAATTTTTTTTTTAATTTTGTCAGACGGCGGAGAACGGTTTGTCCCTCATTTATATAACAGCTCTAGTTTTCCTTGTGTGGGTGTTCAAAATTTTATTTACGAAGTGCAAAATGTGTGCAAAATTATGGTTTATTTATTTCTGAAATTTGTTTATTACGGGGGGCAAACTTGACCGACCCTGCAAGCACTGCGCTCAAAGCACTATTGTGCTTGAAGCACTTTCGAGGCAATTACTGCGTAACTATGCTATGGTAGAGTGCAAAATTCTTTTATTTTGTAGGAATATATGTTTATATAAGTTTTTCTAGTCTGGCTTTTAATTCTGAATATATCTACTTTAATTAAAGGTCTTAGAAATCCAGGAACATGTCTTTCGAAGAGTGCGTCGAACTTTGTAGTGATGTAAAGACCAAGTTCAATTGAAAAATATGCATTAATATGTCTGTATCGCTTTTACACTTGTAGTAATCTTGACTGCGTTCGATAGTCCAAGGATGCCCGTTTCTCAGTCACACTCAGTCTAGCTTAGAGGCGGAGATAATTGGATAGCTACGTGATTTAAAGCCCATCCCTATTCTTAAAACAATTTACTACTGAAGGTGAACCCATGCATGAGCTGCAACTACTAAAATCTTTTCACGTCTGCACTTTGAAATTCGAAATCGTTCGATCAAATGGTGGGGATTATCTTAAATCTCTCCACCTCGTTTTATGGTTCAATTTCAATCACTACTAAACTTGAATTTTATTTTCAGGTCTTGTCAATTCGCCAGTTGCTGTGAACGGCTCTCTTCTTCTCATAATACTCTCGAATTTCGCGTCTCTGTACTTCGCCTACATACTCTATTTTATCCTCAAGGACTTATGCCTCGTATGTATTGGAACCTACCTGGTCAACGTTATAATACTGATTTTGATCACCAAAAAGTACAAGAAAGTCAGGCGAATTTACGACTTGATTGAAAACTACGATCAACAGCGAATCGAATTATTAAAAGGGAAAGCCGAATAGTAATACTCGTTTGTATTTAGATTTTAAGATGTAAAAAGAAATAATTTTAAGGTTTAGAGTTTCGCATTTACGCATCTCCACTTAAAATACCGCTTGTAATTTTAATAGTTACATACTCTTACAGAAAGCGAAGTTACTCTGAACAATTATTTTACGTAGGTATTTATATTTTATTGTTGTGTTTTCCTCATTTTGTTATGCCTTATTTTAAATAGAAAAGTGTGTTAATGCAATTTGTGTTTTTTTACATCTGATTATAAATTTAGATTAAGAATGGCCGAACATATCAACCAAATTGAGGTTTATGAAACACTCCTTCCACGAGCGGACGAAGCGGATTTTACCATGAGTTTATGGGGCCCTTTTGTATATTTGCTTAGGATATGTTTCTATTAATGACAACTAAAAAAGGCTACTTTTCCAATTTAAATTCACGACAACAAAAAACCTCAATAAAACAGTAACTCCGTGACAGGTTTTATTTTTAACTTTAAGTCAGAAACAACTCCCAAAAGAATATAAACGGGAAACATACTCATCAAAGAAAAAATCGATCCCAAAAAATATACTATAATTATATAAGAATAATACATTAGTAAAATAAAATGTAGTGAATACAGTTGAGCTATGAACTCTGTATAATTATGTAAAAATATGTTTTCATACTATCTCTCTGAAAACTATCATTTTCGACGCCTGTGTAGAGCAAAGAAAGTAAGTCTTTTCGGTGCGCCCGCACGGGAAAAATTTTCCCGCTCCCTAATTTTAAGTGCTTGTAGTTATTTAGTTACAGCATAAGCATAAAGTATAATCGGAAAAGCCTAGTTTTCGGACTGGTAATGAAATATACTATTCCGAGCTTTTAATGAACTAAAGCTATTAATTAATTTACTTATCATAATCTAAATTTTCAGACATTTTCCTAACTATTGTTTAATCTGTCGTCGACCATTTTCAAATGCAGATAATCTTTTATTAGTTTGAGTTTTGAAAAACTTCTTCGCAGGTCGCTACTGAGACAAAGACTATTAAAATTTTGTTGATGTTATATATTTAAATTGGGCCCCCCAGCCTTGCGGCCCGTGGCGGACCGCCCCCCTTAGTCCGCTACTGTCCGCAGTTTTTTTGATAATTAAAATTATTTAAATAAACAAAACCCAGAAACATCAACAAAAATATTCTCCATTGTTTACAATTGTTTCCCAATGTTCTGGCAATTTTACTTTTCCTCGTCTGGAAAAAAAGCTGGTGGTTTAGAGTTGAAAATTGTCTTATCTAGCCAATTGTGAAAATCAGCTTCGGTATCAAAGCAGTTTCCTCGCAGGTTAGTAGATAAAGACCCGAAAAGGTGAAAATCTAATGAAGCAACCCTAATAGCACATGGATGTCCAATGGACGTTCAGTGGACCTTCGCAGCAAACAAAAGAAACGTCCGATGGATATCCATTTCATAGACGCACGACGTCCAATGGACGAACAGTGGACGTTCAAATGTTCCAAATTGGACCAACGGGGGACATCTACACTAACAGGAAACACCGGACGTACTGTAGACATCCCAATGGATGTACTATGGACGTCCCAATGTCACAAAAATGGACGTAAAACGGAACTACCAGGGAACATCCACGATTACATCCTGAATCTTCATCACCTTCGTTGAACATCTGCAATTTTTTCAAAGTCATAATATTAATCCTCTTCTGACGTCACAGGGCCATCCATCCTTGGAATAATGTAATACCTAAAATAATAAAAGTCTTGGAGTCTTACGGGGATCGGACCTGCAACTATTAGAACAAAGAGCTGGCGTGCATATTACGGGACCACCAGAGCTCTCCTTTGATTTAATTTGAAAATGATAGCCTAGCGTCATCATGAGTCGTCGCGTTCCCAGCCAGCCAGCAGGGTAGATGTGACAAAGGATAGAAGATAAAACCTATAGTGTGTGAGAGATAGAGTTGATCCAGGATTGGTATAATCTTACCGGGAGATTTAAATATAAAAATGACTAGAGAAAATTATCGTTTTCGTTCGAAGCGTAGGGGTCAACGGAAGGGCCACTTCAGTATCTATTTAATGAGAAAGGTTACAAGGATGTGCTTTAAAGTCACAAAATATATTCGACCTCTCGTACAGAGGGACTTCCTTTAGTGTAACCATAATATTCATTCTCTGATGGTCGTACATAGAACGTCTTTTGGTGTAACAAAACATTTTAGTCCTTTAATGCCCGGTTTCTGAAGTACTAGATATCCTGTGTATAAAGTTATCGCAAGCCTATAATTACTATGGTTACAATTGTATTAACAATCGTTGTCATAGGAAATATCTGAAGAATAAAGTTATCCATACTTTAAGAAACTGGGCATTAGAGACGTACAAGAAACGACCTTTGTCTTAATAAAAGAAAAATGTCCTTTGACGGATGTACAAAGGATGCACTTTAAAGTAACAAAAGATATTCGACCTCTGGTGGACGTACAGAGGGACGTCCTTTAGTGTAACCATAACATTCACCCTCTGATGGCTGTATATAGAACGTCCTTTTGTGCAACAAAACATTTTAGTCCTTTAAGAGACGTTCAAGGAACGACGTTTGATGTATCAAAATATATTCATCTCCTAAGGGACATTTAAAGGACTTTCTTTGGCGTAACAAACAAATATTTATTCTGAAATGGACGTACAAAAGACGTCCATTGTGATGACAAAATATAATTGTCCTCTATTGGACGTCCATCGTATATTTTTCGATGTCCCTTTGCGTAACAAAATATATTCGTTCTTTTATGGTCGTACAAAGGACGGTTGTTTTAGGTCCATGGAGCAATGGACT
>MU182015.1:123578-232605 GCA_016904865.1 Pissodes strobi | reverse complement strand
GGCGCTTTTTAATATCATTACCATATTGATAGTTAGCCTAAATGAAACAAGGAAATAATCACGATAAAGATATCAAATTTCAAAAACTCCACCTCCATATTAAACACTTTTCTAATTGTTTCCTTAGATATTTGGAGGACTTTCTGATTTCTTCCTGGGATAGTGAACGAAGGCCTGAGTAATGCTACGTTTTAGCACTTCAATATTGTTTGAGTAGCATAAACGATTTGTTTTAGACGACCCTATAGAAACATATCGGCCATGCTCAAGTCGGAACTCCTTGGGGTCCTCAAAATTGGGCCATTTCTATCAATCATTTTTAAATCAAATCTCTGGTTAAGCCATTCTGTTATCTCACGAGCGCAATGTGATGGGCAACCATCCTGTTGAAAATACATCTTTTGGAGAAAATGTAACGGCAAATTTTCTAGTTCATGGCCCAAAAACGTTTCCAGTACTTCCAAGTATATTCTATTGCAGTGTTGTGATTGTAAAAATACGGGCCTATAATGCCATGGACAGGTATCCCGCAACAGGCGTTTACTTTTGTAAGATATTGTCTTGGAGTCTTCTCACTCGTGTCCCTCTTCCAATACTTACTTAAAGTGGGGTTTAAATGGAAATATTTTATTTTGTCTTAAGATCTTCTGAATATTACTTTTTTTCACAACTATTAACTATTCTGTACAATTTCTAAGGGACATCACAGGAATTCATCTAACAGATTGAAGAACTAAAACTGTGGCGGCATCGGCATAATTTCGTTTTGATATATTTTTGTTTTTTTCACAGGTGTAAAATTACAAGATCAATCGACTTACCTGTAAGGAAGATCGATCGGAATTATCCGAGCATCTCCGCCGTCCTTCATTACACCTTGTAGTATACAATTTTATCCCAACCGGTACAAGTTTTAAATAAGTTATCAAAAAACATGATGATTCAGCCGTCCCAGGCCCGGTGGCTCGAGCTCGTCGGCGTCGCCCTGTTGCGTCATTACAATTTTGTTTCCTATGAGATTTTTCATTACATTGCATTTGGGGTGATAGGGAGAAGGTAAAGACTGGGTGGGTTTGTAATGAAGGACGGCGGAGATGCTCGGATAATTCCGATCGATCTTCCTTACAGGTCGATTGATCTTGTAATTATCCTTCACATCTCCGCCGTCCTTCATTACACTTTGTAGCTGTTTAAAGTATTTGCGATGTAATCTGCATTAACTGAAAATTGCGATTTTCTGTGGTCTTAGATTTGCAAGGCCCTTTTTATAAACTAAATTCCAAATTTATAGACATTAGATTTAATAGTAGACATATGAAGGTACACATATTTAACGCTTAACTGATATTAATTTATTTGTTAACTTATTTTTAATACTATACCAATATTCTTATGTAATATGATTATGAGTTGGTAAGTAAGTTATAATTGTAACTTAATATTTATATGATTCCTTAGAAATTATGGTTCAATAAACAAGATGCAAATTCAGTGGGATTACCCGCCATGGGTTTGTTATAGAATTTTGAGAATACTTTTGATTTTTATGTCCAGCCAGCTGTCTTCTGAGTGGTTTGTAATGTAATTTCCATTCTTGAGCTCCTGAAGTTGCCACGTGTCGCGTGCTGCGTGCCCCACAGATTTCCGTGTTATACGGTTGGGTTTTAGTATTCACTTCTCATATGTTAATGGTTTAATTGCTGGCTGGGTGATAGGGCTTTTTGTGAGTGAGTATTAAATTTTCTTTGGTTTTGTTATTTATGGTATCGATTGCATCTGCAAAGGCAACGATCTATTAGCATATTTACCGTATCTATGAATGCTGTAATTTCTGTTTTTGAACAGAAAAATAGGTATGTTCACTACCTGCAACTACAATTGCAGACAGTGGAGGGTACCTTTTATTGACTGGTAGCACCCTTTTTCCTTTTGTGCGTTCTATGTAAGTCTCTAATAATAGTGGGGCTATACATAGTTCAGGTTGATTAATAAAATAAGGCAATATCAATTTTTTTTTTTTTAATATCCAAATTAGAGAAAGTGCAGGTTTGTGTGAGTTCAAGGTAAAGTAGGATGACCACGAAGACAATTGAATGTTTAGGAACTCAAGAATAAGTTTACGGTTATTGTTATATATTTGTTGATGCTTACAAAACCAGAAATTCCCACATTTGTAAATATATCCGTATTGTTTAAGGGTGCTATCTGTCAATGAAGAAATAATCACTTTTATCGCTTCATTAGGTACGCTTTGTTGTAGAAAAGCTCTCTGTTTCCATAGAATTACGCCTAGACTCTAGATCAGCTTCCTTATTGTCTTCTGATTTATGAAGCGTAAATATAGATGTTTTTGCCTTCACACCATTTCGAAATAACTTTTGTTATATTATTTAATTTATTGAATCGTACACTGCCCATTTTGTTTATGCACGATATGGCCGTTGCATTATCAATTTAGAGAATAGGGCAGTTTGAGAAGGTTTTTTTTTGCAAAGCATTTTAAGCCGAAAAAGTTCTAGGATGTTTATGTGAACGCCACAGTCTTTTTCGTTCCAAAAAACTTTGCGATTTTTCCCATTGCAGAAAACGCCCCAATCGGTTCGTGAATAATCTGAAAATATTTCTAAACAAAATTTATGTTGAGAAAATCTTTGAACAGACATCATCAAGTTTTTTAACCATCAATTCAAATCTTCCATAGTGAAAGTTATCTTAATCTTTGAGTCATATTTCCTATTCTTTAATTTTCATGCTAAGATTTTTTGCCTCTTTAAAGATTTTATGTGTAACCAGCCATACCGTACAGCTGGCCAAGCAGCAACTAGTTTTCCGACGAGTTGTGCAAATAATCTGATTTTACAGTTTTTTTTCCTAATGTTTTGTACGTCTTTATAAATTATTTCCCTTTTCTCTTCAGTTAAGACTATTGTCATGTTAGTTGTATTATAAATAAACCCTAAAAAATGGACATTGTTGCGCGGGAATAACTACACTTTTCGGAATTAAATATTAATCCTAAATCTTGTAATGATTCTGTAATTTTTTTATACTTTTAAGCAATTCTCTTTTGAATTACCAATAACTAGCCAATCCTCTAAATAGAGTACAGTTTTTATACCCTTTAATTTTACATATCTCACAACTGGTTTCAGAAGTTTTGTGAAAAGATATGGAACTGGAAATGTTGTATATAAACCAGATGGAACGCAATTAAACTGGTATAGTAGGCTGCAAAAATCGAACCTTAAAAACTTCCTATGACTACCGTGAAATCAGGAAATATGTATCCTTAAGATCAATTTCCCCGGGAATGCGTAATTTTAAATTAAATATATACCTATTTAAGTTTTTTAAGTTGGCATAAATCGATATTTCCCATTGAGTGAGTACGACGATAAGAATTCGCCATCCACCGATTTACATTCCTCGACAGCCCCGATTTTTAATAGTTCATTAATCGCCGATTGATACTTGGCGATTTCACAGTTCTTAATGTCGCAACGTACTTTACTAATCTGGAGTGGTGTCCTTGAAGGGGATGTTATAACCTTGTACCCACGCTATTGTTGAACTGTTTATATTTAATTTCTGCCAATATTTGAACGTATAATATTAGTTCAGCCAGTTGGCTAATTTAAATTATTGAAAGGGAGAGCTAAAACCCACGGACTAGTTGTTTCTGTAATTGAGAGAAGTAGTTGTTTTGGCGTGCAGTTGCAGGATTTAGTATAGTTTCTACCTCAAGATTTAATTTTGGTGGTCTGAGGACATTGCAGTTGGCGGATTCTCTATCATACTGTTTTCTTTTTTTTCTTTTTTTTTATATAGTTCCTTTAATAAGTAATTGTTCCATCTAAAAACTATCTGGGTATGTGTTGGTAAGTCTCGATTCGAATGAGTTACTTCCTCAGCTAGCATGAGAGGATCTTCTAATGCATCTGCAAATGCAAAAGAATTTCCTTGGTTTTGCTACTTATGGCATCGATTGCATCTGCAAATGCAACGATCTATTAGCATATTTGCAGCATCTGCAAATGATGTAATTTCTGTTTTTGAACAGAAAAATAGCTTCATGAATATATTCGCTACCTGCATCTGCAATTGCAGACAGTGGAGGGTACGATCGATTGTATCTGCTAATACAACGAACTCTTCTTGCGTGCTGCTTAACCCTCGTTATGCTATCGACTGCATCTGCAAATACAACGATTTTTTACCATATTTACAGTATCTGCAAATACTGTAATTTCTGTAACGTAAGGAAAACGGGATATGATGAAACATAGACAAGAACTTGCATGTTGTCTTCTTATGTAAGAGGGTTGCAATAGTATGGTGGTTATTTGTTTATGTATCTGCAAATACATAGCACTATACCGTTTTATTTTTGTCGGTACATATATCCTTTACATCGGCAAATGTAGGGATATAGTGTGCCTCTAACATACTGGGGTGGAGGGTTGAGACCCTTCACATCTGCAAATGCGAAGGCCAATTTCGGTTAAAGCTATTCGCATCTGCAAATGCGAACTTGTAAATAGGTATTATTATTATTTATTAACATCTCCTGCAAGCAATGTTTACTCCAATGTTTTCCTCACCGGCCGGCTCATATCAACACAAATTGTTTACAAATAATGCGTTCCGGTATTACATCGATTCAACAAAGCCGAACGATAATATTCCGATAAATTTATGACGAGCGGCTAAATCCTAAGTTGCGATCCAAAATACTGCGCGCGATGCGACACGAATCCATGTCTCAACGTTCTAGCAAAATTTCTGTTAATTTACCTGTTTTTTTTCTAAATTTTGGATTAGCTTTGGGTTCTGTTGATTGAACCTCCGTAGTGAGCGAAGCCAGCAGAGGGCCATACAGTCATAATAATAGTAATGAGTCAGCTTGTTTTTGTGGCTAGTTTTTAGGGGTTAATTTCGTGAGAAAAGGGCACTCTTCGACTTACTCAAAAATATTTTAATACAGTAATAACAATAATTACAATATACATAGTCCTTATTCCCCTAGACAGTGTTTTTGAACACTGGTATTGAGGATAATTGCATTTTACTAATAACAGTACGATTTCCTATAAACTCTCTTGTATTGTGGCTATGAATACCCGTGGAAAATATTATGTTAATATTTGATTTTTGAGTTTTATTTTTTATCCTGTAGATAAGTTTATTCTGTTCATACTCTTAAATTCTCAGTATGAGTCAGTGGATCATAATTAAATATTACGTTTAGTATTTTGTTCTGCAATATTTGCATCGAATTATAGTTTATAGTCCCACATCAAATCTCGAAAACGTGATAATACGAAGGCATTTTAAGGGCGTATATAAGGGGAGGGCAGGGGGGCTTGGCCCCCCCTGCAGATTCATGCATCTTAAGAATTGTGTTTTGTAAATTAAATGTTTTACTATAGAATTTTTTGTGACCATAATTGCCCCCTGGACAAATTTTTGTATACGCTCTTATATTTTGTTTCTATTTTTTATATTCATCTTTATACGGTATAAAGGTTTTACTCCATGTAAAACATTAATAAATGTAATAATGTTTTGTCATGCTCTCGTATATAAATAACAGTTTGCTATTATAATTAAAATGGCAGTCAACACATTTAATTTTGTTAAGATAGCGTCTGCCGTCTGCCTCGCTGACGAGAGGTAAAATATGTATATATTTTTTTTCTTTACTGATTCATTCGTATTTTTGACTGTAACCCATTCACACTCTATTTTATTCGAATATAGTTAGTTTTAGAAGTTTGAGTAAAAATTAAGGGTTATAAGTGTCATATTTATTCATAATACTACAGTTTAGTATTATACACATTTAGTTTGCTTTTATACGAGAGATAGTTTCTGTTTTTATATATCTAAGATAACCAGTTATTTATGTATTTTTGAAATTTTGGCATATAATCTTATATGGACGCACCCGCTGATTTCCTTCTTACAATGAATATTGCCCCCTTTTTTCGCCTCCTTTGCGAGCAAGACGTATCACTAACACTTTAACTGTCTTGAAATACGATTTTTAGGCATTTTTCTTCTTAAAACCAAAAGAAAGATCTGATTTACGGATTCTTTACTACTTGTCACCGAACGGTACAAAATTGTAATGACGCAACAGGCGACGAGCTCGAGCGACCGAGCCTGGGACGGCTGAATCATCATGTTTTGTGATAACTTCTTTAAAACTTGTGCCGGTTGGGATAAAATTGTGTACTACAAAGGGTAATGAAGGACGGCGGAGATGCGAAGGGTAATATTAAATGTTATTTGTAGTTTTGTCTCTGCTTCAAGTTTTAGATTTTAGTGATGTTCTTGAATGTTGCTTTTACATTTATATTACCAACATAATACATATTTATTTTATGTAGGTGAGGAATCATTTTAGCAAGTACCTAACCTGCTTTGTCAATGAAACTTATTTCTAGGCAATAAAGTACGTTTTGACTTTGACATTATGATAATATTTATTCCTCTTCTTTTTGAGACCCAAAACCGAATGAGTTCTTTGGAACTTCTTTATTATCTTGCAGTTTTCAATTTCAATTTATTTTTCAATAAAATTAATCTACTACAATATTGTTAAATACTATTCTGTAAGTACTGATAATCAGGTTACTGTTTATTTATTAAAAGCACCTAGGTATGTGTTTTATATGTTCTATGACTATTTTAGTACCTACATAATCATATACCTAGTATAATTATTGCATAATTCCCCTATTGTAGTCTGATAATATGGCATGGTCGAATGAGAGCAAATATTTATTTATGCAACTATCCGGCTCGATAGTAGACCAAATCTATGGTGGATACAAACAAATTAATTTTCTTAACTTATTTTGACCACAAGGGTGAGGGTAGCAATTAACAGTATAATTAACTACGAGCAATTAGTGGACTGTATTAAGATAAAGGGGTGGGGGTTTTTCATACGTTATGAATTGAAACTAGGTAAGCATATTAACTTAAGTACTTTAATAATGCAGATGTAAATTACATTTGAATTTGATATGGTGAATATCTACAATTCATATATTATTTCTAATCTACTTCCATGCATTCAATCATTCATTCACACAAAAACTAAATATACAAAGGTTATTTATTTCTAAATAACGACTAAAACGGCCTTGAGTATGCAATTTAAAACTGAAATGTTTGTCCTTTCTGAATTTAAATGAAAACAACTTTTATGCTTTTAATCTAGCACCTTTCTTTCTTACAAAATACCCTAATCTTCAATTCTCTCCTTCACTCTGATAAGCCAAGGATCTGACTTCGAATCCTTGAATTGAATTGTACAGGCACAACTTGAGCTACTAATTCAGTACCGCCATTTTACTGATTCTCTTCAATATCTTCAACTACAGGGAAGCCACGACGCCACGTCGTTTCTGGCTTTAAAGAATTGCGTAAAAACGCCTAAAAGAGGTATTTGTCCAACGTGGACAAAGATAACAGAGGGACAGGGTTATCCAACGAGGACTAGACAAGGCGATTTTTTGACTTTCCCTGTACTTTTATAAACAAAACTAAAATAGCCATCTTATGTAATTTTCTCTCGCGAATTCGGATATGTTCAGCAAAAAACAATTGAACATCAAATAAAAGTGCTAGGGGTCACTTTGATATTTTTTAAAATATATTACTACATTTTTGGACTCTCTAGAAAAATCTAAACACATTTTGTGTATAATATCCTATACCTATCTTTAGCTGTTTACCAAATATTGACAGTTGAAAGTCAGGTATTTTGACACTTTGACAGGCTATAAAATCTAAACCGCACAAGATCAAAGAAAACTGTTTGCACATTTCTATCTTAAGTTTTCATAAACTATCGACGTATCTTCGAATTTAACCTGCCGATAAAATTAACCGGAACTTTTAATCATCCGGTTAAATTCACAGTTACTATCATTCGATAGCTTATGAAAACCCAAGATAGGAATGTGCAAACCGTTTTCTTTGATCTCGTGCGGTTTAGATTTTAGAGCCTGTCAAAGTGTCAAAATGCCCTTTCAACCGTCAATATTTGGTAAACAGCTAAAGATAGGTATGGGATATTATACACAAAATGTATTTAGATTTTTCTAGAGGGTCCAAAAATGTAGTAATATACAGGGTGTTCCATTTAAAAATATATCAAAGTGACCCCTAGGACTTTTATTTGATGTTCAATTGTTTTTTGCTGAACATATCCGCTATTTCAGTTTTTTTTAAATAAAAGTACAGGAAAGTTCAAAAAATTGCCTTGTCTAGTCCTCGTTGGATAACCCTGTACACTAAATATGTTCTAATATGTGTGCATACAAACGGAGAAATTGCCTAAAAGGGTGTGACCTTTTGGCGCGAAGACGAGAACGAGAACTTTCGCTCTTGCTCGAGTGAACGTTGAACTGCACTTTTAGATGCCAGAGAGCGGTGACTGGACCGATCTAGAACGCGAAAATAACTAACAAAATGCGAGAAAACTAATCATTTGCCTGAAACAGTGCTAGGACAGGACTAGTTGTTTTTTGACGCTAACTTTATGCGGAGCGGTGACTGAACCGACACATCACGGATGAGTGTTTGCAACGCACTGATAAAACTAATTTCTTCTTCTAGCTGGCCGCCTGGTTTCAAGACCAAATAAAGAGTGGGGGGGTGGTGCAAATAATGCCGAATTAATTTGAGATTGAAAGGGTAGAAATTGTTTTCTTTCTTTATTTGACACATTGTTGTTTACTGAACACTGACGGAGACAAGGATATATTAAATTGAAAACGATTACACACAATTGAATTGACGGAATGACATTTAGCTTTATATAATGGAATCGACCATCCAGGTTTAGACTAAAGGGTAATGAATAACTGACATATGCTGATAAATGCATAAATTTGTTTACCTGGGATTAAATAAATCTATTCATGGATTAATTATGGCTCATTCATACTACATACATACAGGGTGTTATCACCAAACTATACGGTAAAAAACGAAAGTTATACACGTGTTGAGGTGTTTCCCCAACATAGCAGAAACAAAACATAAATCTAATGAATATGAAAAAGAGAAATGATAAACACAAATAGTATTTCAACATTACAGAAAACACAATACATTAGAAAAACTAGGCCAGATATTAGAATAATTTTTAAAGCAATTGTAGGAAAACTTGGGCGTTTTCCAGAGAGTATTTTTTTAAACTGTACTGGAAACTCTTTTTTTGTTTTAGTATTCTTATTTGATATGGAATTTTATTATACAGTTCTGGACCCATATATCTAACAAAATGTTGCCAGTATTATTTCTACACAAATGGTACATTACACAGGCCATTATGAATGCCTCTGGTGCCATGCTGATGGGAGATCCCCACAAACTTCTCCCTAATTTGTTCAATGACGTAGTGGTATGATACTTGGCCATCTGGCCATCCCCATAACATTTTATTATTATGAGCAAAGGGTTTTGCTCATTTTAATGGGAACCATTTTACATTTAATAAATATTTAATTAAATAAACACATTGACAAGTACATCATTAAGTGTCATTATTTTGGAAACTAGTAGGTTCCCTGGTTAAAGGTGCGCTTGGCGCTTGTATATACTCGAGACTTTTAAGAAGTAATGTGATAAAACTGATATTTTTAATATTTAAATCTTTTAATGAACTCTTGTACTTCAGCTTAAGGTTTAACCACTGATCTATACGAATGGATAAGCAATAACCTTTCACCGAAATGGCTAATTTACGACGTCAAAATGTAAACAAACTCTAGCAAATCTCGGGATGATTGCGTTTGCGCACTGTAACAATGCTTATTGTAATTCGAGAACGTGAACAGGTCCGTACTTATAAATTTATTTTCTTTATTTTGGTATAATAGTTTTGAATTTGTGTCAAAACTTCTTCAGTACATAGTACATTACTAAATTCACTTGGAAGACAACTCTCATCAATCACTTGGGCAAACATTGTTATTTGGTAAAAATCTCAATAAAAAACTCTGCGCCATATATTGCCTAAATAATTAGAGTAAATCATAGATAAATACCATGGATGAATATATATGGGTTCATTGGGTTCTTTTGGCGCCTTAAAAGCAAATACCAGAGAAAACAGAATAAAATACACAAACATCTAGAGATCAGGCGTAATTTTCGATGCAGCAAAACGAATAATAGGTATTATTATGGATTTGCATGGCCCTCCGCTCGCTACGGGGCTCAATCAACAATAACTACCCAAGTGCTAACCAAAACTAACCCAAGGCTAACCCAAACTAACACAAAATTAAAAAAAGGTAAGTTAATAGAAAACAATAAACAAAACATCTGTCGCGACCGACGGGAATCGAACCCGCAGCGCAGGAATGCCAGGCAAGCACTCTGCCTACTACACCAACGAGGCGTTGTAGAAGTTTTGCTAGAACCTAGAGACATGGATTCGTTTTGCCGCATCGAAAATTACACTTGATAGACGCTTCTTAAAATACGAGGTTAACTGATCACGATATTTCAGTTCGTAGTGCACTTGTGAATGCATGCGATTTAAAGACCCGCAATTGGCAAGTATATGGCCCTCCGCACGCTTCGCTCGCTCCGGGGCTCAAGAAAAGGAAACTAACCAAGTGCTAGCCCAAGCAATACCCAAGAAAAACCCAAAAATCAAGAAAAAAACTGTTTACTTAAAAAAACCAAAACCGACGGGATTTGAACCCAGGTCGCCGAAGTGAAGCCCAACCATGCAGATCCCTAGACCATCTGCTGACTTGCAAACAACTGGTTGCAGCGCGGAGACATGCGTCACCTCACGTAGCTAGCCAATCACGCGCCTCTCAATTCCAAGTGCACTATGAACTGAAATCTCGCTAACTGAGCAGCTGTTATTTTGCAGGCAGAAGTTTAGAACGGAGACATGGATTCGTTTCGCCGCATCGAAAATTATGCCTGATCTCTAGACGCTTCTTAAAAACACGAGGTTAACTGATCAGCTGTTATTTTGTAGGCGGATCGTTTCTAGATAGATCGACCAATAGGAGAGGCCGATTTTCACATAGTGGCCTAGGCCTGTAAAGGATCTTAAAATTCTTATCATGATATCAACCCTACTAGAAAATCACGTCATACAGCTTATTGCAGGGTTATTTAGAGATATTTTAGATGTTTACGCCTTAATAATACTAATACCTATCCTATTAATACATACTGAAAATAGGAGATTCCCGAGACAGCGCCTTTGCTTCGACAAAGATTAACTATATCTACAAGTATGAATACTCATAATGTAATGATCAGTAATTGATCACTCAATCAATAAGCTAAAAAGCAGTCTCAGTTTTTTAAAATACAGTCAAAAATCACACACAAACCCTACTTACTCACTTGGAAGGCGTTCAAAGCAAACTAACCAAACCCCATCCCAACCGAACAAAAACAAATAGCGAATGGCCGAATGGCGTAGCTTGAGGGTAGGCCGTAGATTCCGTTTGCTCGGTTTGCCGTCGATCGATACTAATTCGATTCTACTTTACGAAACTACGAGCTCGGTACGGGCCTGGAAAATCGACAGTAATCGACAGCGTGGCTGAACAGCTGGCGATTTTGACAATTGACTGACGGATTGAGTGTTATTGCGCTTGATCAGTAATGCCGAGGTATCAAAAAATATGACTGGGAATCGTGCGCACAAACACATTTTTTCGCCCACGCGTAATCAATTTCTCTTCAGATGACACATGCATTATGCTCATCCATTGTATAGATCAGTGGGTTTAACTTAGAATCTATTTTACATTTGTTTTTTTTTGTGAGAAAATTATACATGATCTATGCTTATTAAGTAAACTTTTGATGCTCCCTGTATATATATTCAATTTTTGATAGCGCAAATCTTATTAATTTTTGAAGCAAAAACTTTTATTAAGAGTAACTTTTTTTCGCATCTTGAGAAATAAGGTATGTTTACTCTTACACAAAATCAAAAGAACAATATTGAACTTCTTCATGGTAAATCACATTTTCTAAACAAGCAAAAACTTTTATCAATAATAAAAAAAATTTCGTATTTGTTCCCATGTAAACCCAATCTGTGGACATAAACATTGAGGAAAAAATTTTGATAATGAGGCAACAATTATTATGATGGCTCAAATTTGGACTTGCATATCATTTGCACAAAAACTGGTCAATCGAATAAAATGCTTTTTGGAATAAGTATGATTTGAGCAACTTTCGAAAACTCCTCATACTCAGAACACTTCTGACTTCCAAACTAATGTGATTAAATGAATGAATTTCAAAACAAAAGTTAAAGAAGTAATGAAATATATTTTATATATTACCCTCCCATAAGACTCCTCTGATATCTCAAATGTATAGGCAGTTTTACAGAGATTTGGTCTAGAATCTGGGTACTGTTTAAAAATATGTATACAGTATGCTTTGATCCTTCATGCGCTGGGGCTTCGACGTCTACTGTTCCATCGATCATAATATCCATCTGCAAATTTAATACATTGATAAATAGTTGTATTTGTAAAACTATAGTCTATTACATACATTTTAACAACAAACTACAAAGAGAAATCTTATGTAGACCCAGTGTGCGTTATCATACATTTTATGACGATTGAAGATCTTGAGATGGTGGATTCTTCAAAACTAATTTGGTATTAGTTCAAGCTACTATTGGAGCAAGCAGATAGACTGCTAAAAACTAGTTACAAATTCTCATTTTCTGTTATTCAAATCTTAGGTGCACAAAACTACCATGGGTAGATTAGCCTACATGTTATAAAGTAGTTATACAATATCATCAAACAAAATAAATCTATTTCAATTATACTTGACGCAGTAGTACTTTTTTTAATGCTCTCTCCATGGAAGCATATGGTACCCATTCTAGAACTAACTATACCTTTCCGAGTCTCTTCAAATCGTCCGCCTGATCGGGATTGACGAACATGCCTGGACCAACCTCCAATTTGAGCGCAACATCGCAAGAAGCGTCTAGCCATCGCGCCGGGTCGAGATTTTGGGTTTCTATAAGCCAATTTAAGTCTCTGTAAAGTTCAGGGATATTTTGTACTTTTTAAAATAAATGTTGTATACTTTTCTTTGGTTTTCTTTTTATATACGTTTTTTTAACATTAAAGAAATGCAGTAATTATATGAATAAACATGAATATTCAGATCAATTTAATTAAAATAATACATAAGAACATTTTATACATTCTCGCTTAAGATTCATGTTATTTTATTATTACATCCATAATATAATTGCTTGTAATATCTTGTCTTTGTAACATGTATAATGCTTAGGTGAAATGGACAAAAAACGTTTTTTAATTTTTTATTTATTAATCAAATTATGTTTCGAAATAAAGGTGCATCTCAAAACTAGGACATTTATCTTATAAAATCAGATATTGGCAGTTTTTAAGTTCAAATACATTCTCGGACTCAATTATTCATAAAAAAAAATATGTTCTAATAGCCTTAGTAACCAATGCAGTTTTTCTCACTGTTGCCCTATGCTTCATAATCTCCTACTTGAAGAATGATTTTTTTTGGATAAATTACTTACTTAATTGTACAAAATTAAATATTCTTTGAATCATTCTTTATCAAAGTAAAATCAATAAATGTTAAAGATGAATAATAAATAGCCTCAATAGGAAAACAATTTTTCTTCTAACAAAAAACTTACTGTATGCCATAAAATATAGCACTGATCTTGTAATTAATTTTACTACTTTAAAGTAACATAATGAAATACAACTATAATTATGCAAAATAAATAACTGACCTTATCTATTACTAAAAATTAACATTAATGAACAAAAAAATTACTTGTATATATATTTTTGAGAAATTAAACCTTTGCGGTCAAGTGGGCTCGTGGTGAAGCCACCTAAAAATAAATTAATTTTAAAGTGCCTGATGTCTTTACCGTGAGGACACCTATTGTGAAATGTACTGTAGGTTCGCCCTACCGCTAACATAATTCGTTGTCGCGTTTAGATGCCATTATAGCTCTTCACAGTGATTGTTTAGACGCGCTGATGACAAGTATGTAGGTGATTTGTTTATATTGGAAAAATTGTGTTTTTCGTGTGATGGCGACTATGTTTTTCAATTATTTGTTACTTGATAAGTTTTATAGCAGACCTATAATATTGTTTTTGATGGAAAATATGTGGTGGGTTCGTCCTGGAGCCACTAGAAATTCTAAGAATATTTTTTGCAGAGCCTAAAAAAGATTTTTTTACGCAGTTGTTGGATATGAATCCAGATGACTTGTTTGAATTCATTGAGGAGCTCCCTAACGACAACACTAGTGCAGTGGGTGATTGTGCAGCGATGACAATATTGAAGAGGCCCAATATTTTGTCGTACCATTCGCTTTTGAAACTGATTTATATTGAAAACTTGCCCATTGTTTTTGCTGGTGATATTGGACTCGAAAACATAAATAATGTTGAAAATAATAACAATAAAAGTTTGGAATGGGATAGTGATGATGATATACCCCTACTATCTGAGACCCCAAAAAGGCAAAGCAAACTGTGTGGACTAAATCTGGGACGCTCTGTCTGCAAAATCCAAAAGAATTTGGCGAAATATCTGGACCTGGGGATGAAATTGACGCTGAAATACCCACTGGTATGTTTCTACATATTTTCTCGGAAAGTTTTTTGAACGCCATAGTATTCCAGACAAAATAAAAAGCTTTCTTTCATAACACAGTTTTTCCTAGTGTCCGCATGGTGAAGACACGATATCCTCCTTCAAAAATTAAATAATTATGGTGTTTCGGGCTGTCTTTGGGACTGGTTGAAGAGTTATCTTTTTGGCAGAAGATTTGTGGTGGCTGTGGGCGATGTTTTGTCTGAGGTTGTGAGTGCTATGACTGGGGTTCCACAAGGTGGTCATCTGTCGGCATTATTGTTTGATCTGTTTATTAATGATTTGTCAAAAATTATAAAAAATTGTTATCTTTTGCTTTATGCAGATGATTGCAAAATATTCAGGTCGATTAGGGATGTCTCTGACTGTGTCTGTCTGCAGGATGATTTGGATAGGTTTGGAGAATGGTGTTTGGGAAATAGATTAGATTTGAATATTGAAAAATGTAACTTCATGTCTTTTTATAGAGTTCATAATCCTTTAATTTATAATTACTCTTTAAATGGTAAAGTTCTGAGATTGGTGGAATCTGTTAAGGATCTTGGGGTCACATTGGATACAAAACTGTCATTTAACCTTCATATAGAACTTATTACAAACAAAGCCTTAAAACTATTAGGATTTATTAATAGATGCCTTAGCGAATTTAACAACATATATTGCTTCAAGGCTCTTTACTGTTCTTTAGTTCGCTCGATTCTTAAATACGCAAGCCCACTTTTCAATCCATATTATGCAAAATATAAGTATATAATTGAAAAAATTCAAAGAAAATTCCTAAGAGGTATTAACTTTAAATTACAAATTCCCCTAGAGCAGCTCGACTATCAACTCTTACAGACATTGCTGAACATCGATTCTCTGGAAGACCGAAGAGCTTTGTTGGAAGTCAGATATCTTTACAGAATTATGACTGGCAAAGTAGATTGTCCCTACCTCCTCGAAAGGGTTCCATTTGCTGTTCCTCAGAGAGTGACTCGTAACCATGACCTTCTTGTTGAGGGCCGTCATATTACAAATTATGGCCAGTCTGGCCCAATCACAAGAATGATTAGGCAGATGAATCAGCTGGATTTGGATCCATTAAATTTAACATTGCCTCAATTTGATAGACTTGCAAAATCAATTATTTGCGGTCACTCATGGCACTAGGCTTGGTCATTTGGATTTTTGGCTCTATATGTGCTTCAATTTTAAATTTTTGTATGTTTATTGATTTAGTACCTATGTAATGTGTTTTAGATAGCTGTAGTAAGATTTTGACTTTTATCCTGAATTGCATTATGTAATTATTATAGCTTATATTAAGGTTTTATTTTGTAAATGGCTTGCCGTGTAACTTGAATAAATAAAAATAAATAAAAAAAAAATAAAAAGCCAAGTTAAAAAAAAATGACAGAAATATGTTCTAGACACAAGAAATAAATTAGCTTAACACAGTTTTTATCTGAATATTATAGAAAAAAAATTCCGGCCTCTTAAATGAGTTTAGCAAGTTTAATTATGGCACTAAAAACTAAAAGTAGTCCCGAGTTTGTTGATCTATTAAATATGCATAGGGTTTACAATTCAATCCATCACAAGACCATCAAACTTATTTATTTCATCGTTTTTCTATTAGCATTTTGCCTAGCACAATCTTCATAAATTGTAGGTCCCATATAGTAGATAGATAGATATAGTAGATAATGCAAGCCATAATTATATGTGAGAAATCATAAATAGTACAGTTTCAACAAGAAATCCCTGTTTAATAGAAAAGTATCTTACAATATTCTTGAAGGTTTTGCAGTATACCATTGACTCAATAAATAGAAGCTACAGAATTCAAGGGATTTATAATATTAGTTGCATATTCAAGTAAAAAATGCACAAGTATAAATATGGTACAAAAGTATGCATTTTTTATTATACAATACAATTCATTTCCTTACCGATGAAATCCTAAATTCCCAATTTTCTGCGTAATTGCCAGATCAAGTTTAATACAATCTTGTTTACCAACGATCCCCTCGATCTTTAACAAAATATTACAGACAATTACAAAAACATGAATGCTTGGTGCTCGGATTGTCATGTTTTGTCCAAGAACCTTATCTCTTAAAAGCCATATATTCTTCCAGGGACGTTCCGGTGATCATGATGTTTCTGTTTCTGTAAGCTGTTGGTTAATCACAAACATAGATAAATATTAATTATCACAAACATAGATTATAGATGAATATATTTACATAAATATTTTGATCCCGAATCCGATACATATGACAGGAGCGGCTAATTGCAGCCGTCATAGCCTCTGGAATACGCTATTGCCAAACTTATTCTAATAATTCGCTTTTCGCATGGACCTCCGCTTGCTTCGCTCGCTACGGGGGCTCAAGAAAAGGACACTAACTAAGTGCTAACCAAAACTAACTCAAGACATACCCAAAATAAAAAAAAAACTGTTCAGAAACATCTTAAAAAATTATATATATTTCTCTTTTCGCATGGCCCACGCTCGCTACGGGGGTCAAGAAAAGGGAACTAACCAAGGGCTAACCGAAACTAACCCAAGATATCCCAAAATCAAGAAAAAAACAAAAAATAATAAAATAAACACGTGTGCACTATGTGCGCATATCTGAAGTGAAACTTCTTAAACTTGACGCCCTAGCCTTATACATATTGTAACGGATTTGGTTAAAAAGTAGTTTTTCTAAATATACCACTCAATTAACAACAAGGGAAGGCCTAAATGAAAAATTATTAATTTTTGCTTAAGGGAAATCAAATAATATACTAATAAAATGCATAGAAAACCATACATACAACATACATCAGCATTCAAAGATCCTTTACACAAATAGTGCACTATGTAAAAAATCGACCTCTCCTATTGGTCGATCCATCTCGTATTACGATATGTCTGCGTGATGAAATCGATTTCTGTCAAGAGCTCTCTTGGTGTAGAGGTTTAGATCGTTGGGTCTCACCTGGAAAACGCGGGTTCGAACCCCATTGTTTTTTTATTATTTTTTAAAGATTATGTTTCTAAACAGCTTTTTTCTTGATTTTGGATACGTCTTGGGTTAGATTGGGTTAGCACCTGGTTAGTTTCCTTTTCTTGAGCCCCTGTAGCGAGCGAAGCGAGCGGAGGGCTATGCGGATCGACCAATGGGAAAGGCCGATTTTTATATAGTGCACTATTTGTGTAAAGGATCTTATAATGCCGTACATCATACATCCCCAATTTTGTTTCGAATTATTTTTTCCTCACTACGTATATACAAACACGTTTAGCAGGAGATAAAATTAAAATACAAGTCGTGAATCATATTTTTCGTTCCGCCAGCTCGTGTGTGTCGCGGCTACGCTGCGCGCGCCGCCGCGGCCTGCCAGCGCGGCCTCTCGTCGTGTGTCGCGACCATTGATTTGTATAGGAGTGGATAAAGCCGCCTGTTGCACTATTCAAAAGTGGCAACCTCTGGGCGAAAAAACGGGTTTCTGCGAATGACAAAATAGACGCAAAATCGAAAAACATAAACAAAGAAGATCCCGTTTCGTCATGCGCACTAAAACACTTGCCGTCTTAGCAGGCGTCTATCAGGACTGAACTTGGCTTTTGTCTTTGACGTGTTTCCGGTTTGACGGTTGATAATTCGAATACTTTACTTTTTACTGACTTTTTTATTTGGACCTAGTGTTTGTAGTTGCTTAATTACTTTTAGTTTAGTGGTTCACGTTTGTGCTTTGTGCGTACCCTTTTTTGATTTTCGTTTTAATTGAACAATACGCACATAAACAATGGGCGATGCTACCAAAATAGAATCCCGAAAGTGTATGGTTGTGTTTAGTAGCAGTAGAGGCAAAATACCCGGGATTCCCTATTTCAAGTAAGTATAATTATTATAAGTGTTACTTATTTTTACCTTATTATTTGTTTCACTATGCTAACTGGCCCATTTCACAGTCGGCAAGACTACTCTACCGAATATTTGGTGAAATAATTACTTTCGTTCATAATCACAAGAGAACGAGTCCAAATTTTGGAGTCCGGGCCTGCCTAATAACCTTCACACTGCAACAGATGGCGCCCACTAATTCTTTAATGCGCAAGACAAAATAGGAATCGCTTTGTTTACATTTCGCGGTCGTAAATTTGCCATGTTTAGTCTATTTATTGCTTATCCACTCCTATACAAATCAATGGTCGCGACCCTCAAATATTACTCCCGGCGGCGAGATTTCAGATACTAGTGCACTTGTGAATAAGAGGTGCGCGATTTGCTAGCTCGTGAGTGATGCAACCAGTTGCGTGTAAGTCAGCACAGAATAGCCAACAGTCAGAATATCGACTCTGGGCACCCGCCGTTGAAAATGCCGCATGAACAGACGCCATTTTGTGGAAATAGACCTCAGGAGGGTACTCGCCTAAAGCTGCCAGGGTCGGCGTTAGGGTGCTTTAGAAGAATAGAATGAATAAAATAATAAATTTACATTTCTAACGTTTTATTGATTTTTCCATATAATTAATTTATTTCGGTTAACTGATGTTTTGAAATTTCTATTTATACATTTTATTGTGTAAAATAATTTCATCCTTGGGTAGAATTTGATCACATTTTCTTTCGGAAAACTTTGACATGTATGGTGAAAAGAAACATGTTTACATTTATTATATAAATCGTGCATGACACTGCCTAATACACCTTCTTCAAAATATTCATGAAATAAATAATCTAAACTTGAAACAAATCGGATGAAATTATTATGCGGCATTTGCAAATTTCTAAAAAAATCTGAATGTGCGTTTTGATGGGCTCGGAAATGGCGATAGAGCGTGGAATCATCTAATTCCTGGTGAGCCTTACCGTACATCGTGTAAGTATCACATGTGTGTATTGAAAAACAATTTCTAATTAAATACCCACAAACATACCTAGTAAAATTTTGTTGTAAAATGTCGTCATTCTGGTAATCTGTTTCAGTAATAAATATTATTTCTTTTTCCTCCAAATGCCTAGTATTATCAATATCCTCATATGCAGCTGATTTTTCCATTAAATCAGATAGTTCTAATAAATTTTTATCCGGGTCACCTTCACAATTTGCAGTTCCAGAATGAAGTAACTTAACACACATGAGGTACTACAAAAGGTTCAGCCTTTTGCCTTTGTTTTTTCGTGTGTAAAAGTTTGACATTATTTGATAAATTTAAACGGCTCCTTTTTCAATTCTAGTGTAGTGTTATAAAATTGTTTAGTTAAAATTTTTTATATAGATACGAATAATGTCAAACTTCTACACACCCAAACAAAAAGCAAAAGGCTGAACCTTATGGAGTACCTAGAAATCCCAAAGTCGCAAAAAACAGACGTTTTAAATACGAGCGACCAACTGACCTGCTCTTTAAACACCTGCATAATTGACAGTGCAATACAAACAAAATACCGCCAGAGGGTTTAGTAGGGCATAACAATTTAGATTTTAGCATTCAAATACTCTTGATAAAGACCTCACCAATCCGAAACATATATAGAGTAAAATATCTTATTAAATTATTTTGAAACATCTAAAAGTAGTGTACAAATTTTCCCTTGTATTATTATTCAACGATGATTCACAAGGATCCTACCGCACAAACTATTCTTTGTATTTAATTTTTCTATCCGTATAATTGTACAAAAAAATATAATAATTGAAATAATGTAACACATTATTTCGAACCTCTAAAAATCTGCAAATATTAAAACGAACCGCTACTGCTCGGGACGACGCGAGAAACTGTAATGACCGAGCTATTCCAAGCAGACGCCTATGAACCGGCAGGTTCTATTCCCAAGTTTAGGTTATGTATTAGCTTTGTTCGCGGAAGCGATCCCTGACTAATCCATGACTGGCGCGCCCGCGCACCTTGAATATGAACGTTCGCGGTACAAAAAGTACCGGACTCTGACAAAAAATCCGTCGTTCGCGGAAGCGCTTGGACAAGTCTAGGACCGGTCCGGGATCGATCAGAACAATCAGCGGATAAATGCGTGGACTAATTGCCAGGTACATGCGTATTGTGTTTGTTGACAAATTATCGTTCGTTCGAGGCAGTTCAAGTCAACTTTAGGTTTATGTGTGTATGGGTCATACATGTATGACTATGTGCCTACATTATACCACAAAATATCCCCCTATTTCGTGCATTATACATTATACATTTTTTTATATAGTTATAGTAGTGTTAAATTAAGTTTATTTATATACGAGAACTGTACTCAGTGTAATCCTACTTAGTTGCTTTTCATATCCAGTTCATTGGACTTTATAGCTGTGTTGACAGCCCAATCTCATTCAACACACACAAAATAATTAATATTATGAAAGCGTTACATACATATCCGAGAGTGACACGTGACGGTTCAATTTAATTCAATACCCAGGTAAAAACGCAAAACGCGCCTAAAGAAGTTTTCACTTCAATAAAAAAATATCTTTGACAGTTAAATTCGAAATATTAAGAGTCGCACGGTAGTGCCATGGCCCCTTATGACGAGCCGTCCCTGTCACTGCTCATTATAAATCTATTTGCTCTAAAGCAGTAATACATATACAAAACTGAAATATTTCATAAACTTTTATATGCCCTGGATTTTACTGCGGTGGTTTACCGCCAAAACTTAGTCGTGTAATTCAAAACTATCCTGGGTTCAAAACGTCATCACAACGCGTTCGCGGAGAGTTGTCAATCTCGGATCTGTTTCCAACCGCGCGCGCGTAGTTAGCAATCAGGTATTTGTTGCAGATTTATCAGGGATTAGACGAAGATCGCTTCCGCGAACGAAGCCATTGTTTTAGCGGGAAACTCCGAGTCGGTATTCTGATTCTTGGCTATTCTGTGGTCTAGGGGTCTGCATGATTAGCCTTCCCTTCGGCGACTCGGGTTCAAATCCCTTCGGTTTTGTTTTTTTTAATAAACTGTTTTTTTCTCAATTTTTGGGTTTCTCTTGGGTATGGCATGGTTTAGCACTTGGTTAGGTTGTTTTTCATGAGCCCCGGAGCGAGCGAAGCGAGCGGAGGGCTATATGCCTGCCAATTGCAATTCTTTAACCGCATGCGTTCACAAGTTCACTGGTATCTGAAATATCGCCTCCCGGCGCGCATTAAGAAGTTTCACTTCAAAAAGCAACGGGATTTGAACCCGAGCCGCCGGAGTAAGACCTAACCATCTCGACCCCTCGACCACTAGGGTTCTTGCTAAAAACTGATTGCATCACGAAGGCATGACGCGAATGCAAGAAAAACTAGAATAAATTTGGCAACAGCGTATTCCAGGGGCTATTGCTGCTAATGGACGCTTCTCATCACTAGTTGCCATATATATAGGTTTGTTCTAGCGGCGATTTCAAACGGTTTCAAACCATCCGGAGTTTGCGCATAGCGATATAAGCGACGCTTATATCGTTATGCGCAAACTCCGGATGGTTTGAAACCGTTTGAAATCGCTGCTAGAACAAACCTTATGTAAACTAAATTTTGACGTATATGCTAGCTGCCTTCGTTTTTGTCATATTTTTCCTCGATTTGCTCTGAAAATTTGACAGTCACGAGTTCTGTGTATTTAAAAGAAAAATCCAAGTCACGTGTCTGTCAAAATATTAGAGCAAATCGAGGAAAAAGATGACAAAAACGAACGCGGCTACTGAAGTTTCGCCCCATGTCTTCGCGATGCAATGAATTTGATTTATGTCTGGCGACTATCCCATAACTCTCAGCAGTCATCTGTTTTCATGTACTTCGTGATGTAACAAATCGTTTGTATGCCTCTGATGGTCTAGAGGTTTGCATGGTTAGCCTTCACTTCGGCAACGCGAGTTCAAACCCCATCGGTTTATTTTTATTTTTTTTAAGGTTAGTTTTCTAAACAGTTTTTTTCTTGATTTTGAGTATGTCTTGGGTTAGCACCTGGTTAGTTTCCTTTTCTTGAGCCCCCGTAGCGAGCGGAGCGAGCGAAGGGCTTGCGAAAAGTGAATTTAGGCATGCTGCTGAGAGTTATGGGATAGTCTCCAGACGTAAGTGTTCGTCGCAAGAGCCCTCGTGGTCAAGATAGTTAGGTCACAATCCGGCGGCCCGGGTTCAAATCCGGTTGCTTTTATTTATTTTTTTGTTTTTTTCTTGATTTTGGGTATGTCTTGGGTTAGTTTTGTTTAGCATCTGGTTGGTTTCTTTTCCTTCAGCCTTAGATTAGGTAAGAGTAAGGATACCGCGCATGACATTAAAGGAATGTACTGAAATCGAAGCCTTTTCAGAGCGGCCGTCATTATTTTTATCTATTGTGGCGGTGCTATTTTGCAGTTATTTTGTGTTTTTGAACAAAGAGAGATAAAAACTAAGATTCATAGTGGTAAATTGTTCGGCATATGGTTGCAAGAGTCTAAGTGTGAAGAAGGAGCCTAGAATTTCATTTCACAGGTAATTATTGTCTGCTGACCTTGTAGTTTATTTTCAAATTTCTTGTTTTAATAATAATGCATAATGTACACATTGTGTTACCTCTGAGTATATCATGGTAGGGATGTTTATTTAATTATCGAGAGTAATTTAATACCCGATCTTGGATATTTTCAGTCATTAAATAATCAATAAAGCCATAAACCTTCTTCAAGGAGAGTCATTCAACGGAGGCGTAGGTAATATATTTTTTCTTCAAACGTCAGTAAATCCGTCATTACTCGACTGTGTAGGCGGCCGTGAAGTTTCGTTTTTCCTCCGCCGGAGCTTTACTTTTCACTTTTCCGCCGGCGGAGGTAAAAGTGTTGTCATAGCAACATAGATACAATACAAACAGACAACAAAATAAGCGTCAACAACTCAAGATTTATTAAACTACAATTTGTATTTATCACTCAATTTGTGACTGCATTTCTAAAAATCACTAATTTAGGAACAAATTGGTTATTATTTAATCGAACTTCTCAATAACTGCTTATCAATACGGATTTAAAATGCAATCGAAAACGCAATTTTAAAAATATAATTATTGTTGACAGTGTCCACTGACAGCTTTATGTTACATTCACCGATATCGGTCTAAGCAAGGCCACCTACGACCGTGGTCTAAGCCGCCTTGCGAACCCATTTATCTTTAATAATAATTAGATATTATTACTATTAAAAAGAGATGTTTTTGCATTAATTTGTCGACATTTGAAGAAAAAACAGCATATTTTATTTGGAGGAAAAGTTACTTTTCATGGCTTGCTCTCTATTACCAGCCTCACTCCGTTCGGCTGTTAAACACGAGCGCGCCATGAAAAGTATCACTTTTCCTCCATATAAAATAATATACTATTTCATACTCTACCTATAAAATGGCTATATTATTTTACGACTTAAAATTACTTTAACTTATTAATTATTATTTATTACTTATAATTTCAATTAATTTATTGAAGTTACCCAGTAATTTATGTTGCAGCTGGTAACATGCTTTTTCCCACGTTATCTGTTCTCTTCTTTCCTTGTCTATGCCTTGAGCCTTCGTAGCGAGCGAAGCGAGCGGAGGGCCATGCAAAAAGTGAAATATATTGGCAACAGCGTGTTCATTGGGCTACGAGAGTCCAGAATTAGCCGCGTCTCTGGCAGTTTCTTTTATTCGCTTGTCCAGATATTAACGGCACAACTGCACGTAGTGCACGTCACATAAGGAAAAGATTTATAAGCGTCTAGCGCTCCTACTAATTTTTCTATGCGAAAGTCGTACGTGCGCAGTGGCACAGTTTATACCGTACCGAAAACTGTAGCAATGGCGAAACAATAATAGATATTGATATTAATTATTATGGCTTGCATGGGCCTCCGCTCGCTTCGCTCGCTACAGGGCCGCAACAAACAAGAACTAACCAAAACTAACCCGGCTTACTCAAAATTAAGAATAAAAAAATAAATAAAAAACAAACATAACCTTTAAAAAAAAGTAAACAAAACATCTGTCGCGACTGACGGGAATCGAGCCCGCGGTGCACAAGTGACAAGCAGTACATCTAACTACTACACCACCGAGGCGTTGAAGGAATTTCGCTTGACCGTAAAGACATGGACGATTATTCCTATACATTCGGCCAATACGCATGCACGGCTTTCGCATCAAAAATTTAGTAGGAGCGCTAAACGCTTGTAAGGATTTTAGCTTATTTACACAGGTCGCCTGGAAAACATTTTTATAAAATACCATATATTTAATAGTAGTATTAAATATATGTAAAATACACGTAACAAGTCAAAATCCCTAACGGATTTTGGTAACGAGTAGAATTATGTTCAAGAATCGTAACATAGGATTGGTCAATCGGCTAACGGCTAAATCTGCCCGCCAATCGCCAATGCAATGCGAAACTCTCGTTGTTGTGACGTACCCAGTACCCTGCAGTTCTTTTGTTCTTTAATCGTTTACTATGCAAGTGCATGGAAAAGATGGGAAACTTGCAGTGTTTTTTTTTTTATCAATATATAAAGTACCATCATGGTAATGGTACTATATTTGGCTTTGTGAGATACCTACGCTCTTGTAATTTACATTAAATGTCCATATTAAATCGTTTTAGTACTTATTAAATTATTGAATAATAAAAGAGTAGGTAGGGTACGGTAAAAAATAAAACATTCTATTGCAACCATGATTCGCTTTCTTAGGTATATGTTGATATTTAAAAATGCAAACATTACATTATTACATAAAATCATACATACAACCTAGTGTTTTTTGACAAACAAAGAAACATATTTTAATACATTTGGCCGATGGTGAATTTAGTAAAACCTATGCTGACCAGAAATGCTTAGAGGCAAAAGAGTATAATTATACAAGAAACCATAAAGACAAAGCCATAACCAATTACCAAAGTAATATCGTCGGTAACGTAAACAGGGGTGCTCCGGAGGCTGCTCCTTGCTGAAGTTAGAACATGTTTGGGGTGCCACGCTAAATTTTCGCCAAAAGTCAGTCCCCATCTCACCATTGTACCGAAGGTTTAACTCTTTTATTGTTAACATTATTTCTGGGAATAGCTCTATCTGCAGCCTCTTCGATGGCCCTAAAAAAATGTTGCTATGATATCAATCCATCTACTGGGATGGATAAGAGGACATAATCATGATACTGATTCCAATCAGCTATCCTAAAACATCTCCTGGTAATGGACTCACCGGGACTTAACTCATCTGGCACTAAAAAATACTTAATAGATGTGGGGAAATGGATCGCTGTTACCGCAATCATCTAACACTTCCAAGGTTATTTTAGTACCCAACATTTGGCTGGCCAGGGTAAGATTTATAACTGATTTATTTTGATTAGGGTTGCATAGTATCAACGATTATCTGTATAATCGTTGGCATAGTATAGGGGGTGAACCAATGAATAAAGAATAGGAAGGAAGGAGCAAAATGCATATTGACCTTAGACCGGATTGGTTCTTGCATATGGCGACCCAGATTACCAGTGGCGTCTCCTAAAACGATTGCACAACAAAAAAAAAGAAATACTTATACTATGTATTTATATAGTTTTGTTGTTTATCACTTACTGGTACAGTGATCTCAAAAAAATTTATAATTTATAAATATTGCCAACATGTATATAAAAATACGTGCGTATTTTGCGGATCATATTAATGTTTTAACTTTGCTAGATACTTTAGGTATATTCGAAATATAAAAATTAAATTCCTTAGGATAAATTTCAGATGTGTAAACTTCATTTTATTAGCTAAATACCTATGTACAGAAATCTTGGGAAAATACCAAGGAAAAGTGGTGTGTGAAAAAATTTTGTTTTCCCTATAATATGCTCTATGTTTTCCAATTAATTTTTTGGAAAAATATACCTGTTTTCTAGGTTAATAGGTAAAGTGAGTTTTAAATAAATAACATCACCAATTGACAATTATTCTAAATTACATGAATGATTATTACATGATGGTTACGAGGTATGTAAAAAGCAGCATTTATCCGAAAAAGAAACGCAACTTTCTGTTTTTTTTTTCGATAATTTTTGATTCTAAATGTAAATGTAAACATATAAGTTTAGGCGCCTGAAATTTACATACAGAAGTTTAATTTTCATATTTGAAATGGAAAAGTATCAAACATAACGTTAAAAATGTTATCCGTTAAATCCTATAGCTTGCATTTAAAATAACACTAAAATATCTAATAAATTAGTCGGCCTTAAGATATTTTGTAAAATTGTCTGTAAATTGCTGTCATTTACAATTTTTTTTGGGATTTGTCTTTCCAGTAATGCTTTTTTAGTACTGAAACGACTGAGTAAATAAAATGAAAACGAATTTTTGCAAATTTGGGGTTGGATTCGTTTTAAATAAGGCATGACAGTATAGTATATTATATTATATGACTCATTCTGACGTTATGTTTGGGTGCTTCATACGTTTTGATGGTATTTCTTGTGTTTAAAGCTATTTTTTGCGATTTACTTTGATTTAGAACATTGTTTATTTCATTAGTAATATTATTGTAGATATTGCGTTAATTCATATAGTGTTTAATTAGATATTTAGTGGTAAAGGTGTGTATTTTGGATTAAAGAAGCAAAGTAAACATGGTTAGTTGTGCAGCTTATGGCCCTTCTAAAACTCCAACAAATTCAGAATTTGGAATATCATTTCATCGGTAAGTAGGTACCTACTTTACCCCTTATTTTTCTGGTTTTTACCAGTTAATAAAGCAAAATAATTATAAATTGTCTAATTGTTAACAAATAGGTGACAGATCTAATTATGGTCGTACCCGTAAAAATATAGCATCAAAAATCAATTTTTGCAAGAACATTGGACAGTGCTAAAAGTAATAAATACTTTTCTTTTATACTTGACATGTTAAAGTTTATACTGCCAATAAACTGCTAAAATTAGTTATTTGAATATATTTGGGCATTTGAAATGCAAAAATAAGCAAAATATGGTTAGATAATAGTGGGGTAGTTTTGAAGTGTGCTTCATATTAAAAAAAATATGTACTACCTAATTTTATTGAAGAAGCACCCTTCAAAACTAACGCACTAACCATATTTTGCTTATTTTTGAATTTCAAATGCCCAAATATATTCAAATAACTAATTTTAGCATTTTATTGGCAGAATAAACTTGAACATGTCAAGTATAAAATACAAGTATTACTTTTAGCACTGTCCAATATTCTTCCAAAAATTGATTTTTAATGCTATATTTTTTACGGGTACGCTCATGATTAGATCTGTCACCTATTTGTTGACAATTAGACAATTTATAATTTTGCTTTATTAAATGGTAAAAAAACAGAAAAATAAGGGGTAAAATACCTACTTACCGATGAAATGATATTCCAAGTTCTGAATTTGTTGGAGTTTTCGAAAGATCACAAGCTGTACAAGTAACCATGTTTACTTTGCTTCTTTAGTCCAAAATACACACTTTTATCACTAAATCACTAAATATCTATATAAACACTATATGAACTAACGCATTATCTACAATAATATTACTAAACAAATAAACGATGTTCCAAATCAAAGTAAATCGCAAAAAATAGCTTTAAACACAAGAAATACTATCAAAACGTAGGAAGCACCAAAACATAACGTCAGAATGTGTCATATTATGGTTCCTCCGCAGCCTCCTCGATGTCTCAGGAGTTCGTCGCACGTATTAAGTGTCAAATGGCGCACAAGCTCCTTCCTTTCTCTTCTTTATTCTTTGGGGTGAACCAACATTTAACACAGATAGGGATAACTCTACCTTTATGATTTTCTCTAGAACTACCCCATACAGGGTGAATTGCATTGAAATCTCAGACAATAGGTTTTTGATCAGGAATTGATGATATGTCTTTTCCAGTGACACTTCTCCAACGGAGCATTTGGTTGGAGGAATATAAATGTTTGCAAGGTGAAAGTTATATTTGTGAAATTCAATAACCATTATCTGTACATTCTGGTGGAGATAAGATGAGTATATTTCAACTCCCGACACATTCTATACAATTCCTAATTATCAAGGCCACCATTGCTATTCGCCCGATCGGCCCGATCTAGTCTCATAATATAATAACCAGAAAAACTAAACTTAACTTCTGGATTTAACCAGGTTTCACACAAGACTAAAACATCTGGACAGTAAGACAGTGTTCCTTTAAAAGAATTTGTAAATTTGTACGGTTTGCACTTAAACTTCTTATGTTCCATTGCATAATTTTGAGACTTTTCCCCATCGAATTTAATAGGGCTGTATAAATGACAAAGCATCTTTAATTCTATCTTTCATCCTATTCACTCTCAATTCCAATGATTTGAAGCTAAGATGAGAATCATCATCACCCAAAACAGATTGTAATTTTGCAATACCTTCTTTAAAAAAAAAAAAACCATTGGTGGTGCATCAGGTATAAATAAGGGAGAGCTCAAGGAGAACTCTCTCCCCAATTTAGTTGCCGTCTCACTATAGGTTGGCAACTGAGCATTTCTCAACATATCCTGAGAAAACCTAACTTTATTTCTTAAGCAACGCATTGAGTTTGAAACTATCGGCTGAGAGCTAAAATGCCTAATTTCCGGAAAGTCATTTTCCTTATTCGTAAAAAATGTCCTCGTCGTTTTCGCAACCGCCAAATTAGCCTCGTGAAAAGAACGAAAAGTCATGATAATATTTAATAGAAAGGTGCATTCACCTTCATACCTACCCGCACAGTTTTATATTTTACTTTCCCTCGACATTGAGTCTTAATATGACCATAAAGAAGACAATTAAAACATTGTTTAACCCTCATTATGTATGGGTATACTACCATCTCAAGACCGTAGATTGATATAGATTTTTGAGAGCATTTCCCCTCAAAAGCAAAAAGATATGTTCCTGTTTCCACGAACTCCTTATTTTCATTATCGACTATCACTGACCTATTGAACCTTTTGACCTCAATAATGTCTACCACGCTGCTAGAGAACTTTGACTTTCTTCTTGTGAAAAAGATTTGCAAACATCCCTCACAATACCCTTACAGGATATATTTACATCCGGTATGTACCATAACCTTTCTTTAAAAAATATTAATATGCAAGAAAACCATTAGCTGCCTGCCCTAGACTAAATTCGATAATGACTCTGTTTTTGATTTTTTGTTAGAGGCCCTGTTTGATGAGAAACTCCTGCATTTCTTAGATCTCTTGCGATTGACCTAGGATGAAGATTACCAATATTTTGCCCCTTCTTGCTTGGTAAGGGTATTGTGAGGGATGTTTGCAAATCTTTTTCAGAAGAAGAAAGTCAAAAGTTCTCTAGCAGCGTGGTAGACATTCTTGAGGTCAAAAGGTTCAATAGGTCTGTGATAGTCGATAGGTAATGAAAATAGGGACTTCATGCAAACAGGAACATATCTTTTTGCTTTTGAGGAGAAATGCTTTCCAAAATCTAAATAAATCTACGGTCTTGAGATAGTAGTATACCTACCCATACATAATGAGGGTTAAACAATGTTCTAATTGTTGTACTACAACAGTAAAAGGCCCTAGACTATTAGTTTTATATTTGTTCACATTTCTTTCAATAGATTGTGTGTTGTTCTGATTCTGATTATATAATTGCTGACTTTGAGCACTTAGAATATTTAACAATTCCATAACATTATCATTTGGTTTAACTGACTTATTTAAAGGGGGGACTCATATTCCCCCCTTCCGATTCTACCACCATTACGGAGCCCTAGCCCCGTTAAATTAGGTTATGTTCCAAAGAATAAATCTATATACGACAAATTAATAGACGAAATATAGTAAATTGACAATAAAATGTAACAATAATAAAGGATGGATAGGTTACTACTCACAAAGGATATTGGTGTCTGTCAAAAAAATCATCAGGATGAATTTTCAAAATCGAACACGCTGTTCTTGATAAGACATTTTTAAATATATTATAATGTATGGGCAGATTTTGGTTTTACCGACATATCAATAATGCTTCAAGTTCTTGGTACATGGCACCGCACCATGTCCGTAAATCTACGGTTACGTAAATTCAGCATACTCTATGAATGACTAAAGAAAAATCTTTATTCATTGACTATACCTTAATTTCTCAGTATACCGAGCCAATCAAATCGTCCCGATTAGGACGACGAGTGGATCGCCGTAGTAAAACATCTGTCAAATTATATCAGATTTGAATCTAGGAACGTCAAACTGGTGAGAGCAGTTTGATTACGGGGAGTGACGCCCCGCCATTCCGAGTTGCCACGGGATGTGGCCCATCAAATCCCATCGTCCTCCGCCAGGCTGGAGAACACCGAAGTCCAAAGTCTGGAGCTGATCAATGACAGTTTGTGACAAGAGGTGCTGCATTGTATTAGCAAGCAGAAATGTCAAACTGGTGAGAGCAGGCCCATCAAATCCCATCGTCCTCCTCCAGGCTGGAGAACACCAAAGTACAAAGTCTGGAGCTGATCACTGGGGAGTGACCCAACAAACCCAATTCTTACTCCTGTCAGACTGGGGACTACCAAATGAATGAGTCTGAGGCCGATGCTTCTACTGGAAGTGGCCCTAGGTGGTAGGATGCATACACCTACTAGCATCGTCCGGTGAAAGACCACCCCACTAGGACTGAGAAGTGATTTTCCCGAATCACGTTCCGCTTCCGCATGGTGCTTCCAGGATCAAAATATTCCGGAAGTGACCTCCCCGGAAATTCAGATCTCCAGGCGCTGGGTGGCCCTGGCAGCCCGCATTTCACATACAGCAAAGATACCGAACCAATTTAGAATAGATTTCTGCAACATAAGAGGCTTACATAAAAACATAAATTCGGTACACCAACATCTACAAGCAAATAGATCACACATATTAGCCCTTACAGAAACACAAGTATGTTCTACAACAACAACAACAACAGTAAACTACTCCTGGTTACGACTTACATACCAAGCGACCTTTTATGTCACCGCAAGAAAACACTCGAACCGACCAACCTTGCCGTCATGTGGCTCAAGTTCATCGCCAAGGGATAAACAAAGTTTATATGTTGTCTCTATCACCCTCCGAGCGATAGAGCAAAGCTTCTTTACAACACTAGCTGCCACTTTTGACTCAATACAGGTCGATCATTCCAATTCAGAAATAATCGTTTTGGGAGACTTCAAACTGGCTCAAACATCACAACAAAACCGACCACGAAGGTAGAGAAGCCATCAGCTGCGGGCTTACTCAACTTGTAGACGAACCAACCCGAATCCCAGAGAGAAGCGAATTCGCCGCCCTCTTGGATCTTTTTCTAACCTCCAATCCTGACCAGTACAAAATTACACTTGGTCCGCCATTAGGTGCTTCCGACCACAAACTTATTAGAACGGTTTGTGAATTGCCACTTCTACAGAAGGATCCACCATTGCCTTGCAAAATCTGGCATTACAATTCTGCAAACTGGGACGATCTAAGGGAGTTTTACCTAGATTTGGCTTGGCTCGACGTCTGCTTTGGCACTGATGATCCGTTAGTATGCTGCGAAAAGATCACACAAGTAATCTCCTCAGGAATGGAAGCATACATCCCAAATTCCATCAAGTTACCGTCAAAAGGAAAGTCCTGTTTCGACAAAAGATGCGAAAGAGCTGTAGGTAGGAAATAGCAAGCCTACAAGTACTGGCAACTGGCAGCAAAATCAGACCGCTGAGAATCGCAGTAACAATCAAATATCAGGAACAAACACAATCAAAGGATCAGGAATAAACTTTTGCAATGCCCCAGTGGCTCCAGGAATTTCTGGTCGGTAGCAAAGGCAGTAAGTAATAACTTTACAAAAACGTCTCTCCCATCTTTGACAGACGAACGTGGCGTCACGGCGACTACAGCCAAGGAAAAAGCAAATATGCTCGCCCAAAATGTTTTCGTCGCACTTTACCTTAGACGTCCTCCAAGGCAAGGCCCTCCCCACCATATCGAACATCAACACTACCATCTATGTTGGGGTTTGGAACCTTCGGCAACATGCACTAAAACAAAGTTTTATCCACAATACCGAAACAGGATATTTGCACTCGACGCGCGTTTCGCTAACCATGTTAGCATCATCAGAAGATGATTAAAACTGTTTTAATCATCTCCTGATGATGCTAACATGGTTAGCGAAACGCGCGTCGAGTGCAAATATTCTATTTCGGTATTGTGGATAAAACTCTGTTTTAACACTACCATGGCAAAAGTCAAGTTTCATCACCGTGATATTCGTAAAATCCTTAAAGAACCTTATACGCAAAAGGCATAAGGACCGGACGGAATACCTGCCATCGTGTTAAATAACTGCACCAACGAACTAACACCGGTTTTTTCCAGGCTTTTTCTCTGTCTTACGGAAAAGGAATTTACTCATCTTCTTGGAAAGTCGTTCGAGTGCTGCCTGTTCTTTAAAACGGCAAGAAAGCCACGCCCAAACTAACCCAAACTAACCCAAACTCTCGCCCAGTTGCCTTGCTTCCAATAATCTCTAAAGTCATGGAACGTGTAGTCAATCAGCAACTACTCAAGTACCTCGATAACAACAGAATAATCAGCGATAATCGATATGGCTTTCGCAAAGAGAGATCAACAGGAGATATATTGGCCTATGCCACTCATATGTGGAGTAGGGCAATTGAGAACTACGGAGACTCTCGGGTGATTGCGTTGAATATTTCGAAGGCATTTGACAGAGTTTGGCATGACGGACTGCTCAACAAACTGCCGCCCTTCGGACTGCCAGCCTCTCTCTGCAGCTGGCTTGCCAGTTTCCTTAAGAGCCGATCTCTGCACGTTGCAGTTGATGAATACATATCAGACACATTCACCATTAACGCGGGCGTACCTCAGAGCGCAATACTTTCATCAACTCTGTTGTTAATGACTTGCTGACCGAAACGAATAATCCTGTTTACAGTTTTGCAGATGACAGTACCCTTGCCTCCTACTTTAGATCAGAAAAACCTTTACCAGCGACTGAGACTTATCACCGCAGACAGGAGCAGATTACAGCAATTAATCAACATCTGGAGAAAGTTTAAACTTGGGTCAACAGAAATTTGGTCCAGTTCAATGCAGCAAAGACCCAAGCAGCCACGTTTACCAAGAGGGCCATTTCGGCGGGCCCTTACATCATTATCTATCCTTCATCCTCGTCAATCGGACTGCTGGGTGTCTCGGTCCACAGCAATATGTCCTGGCATGACCACGTTGCTAACATGGCAAAATCAGCCTCCCAGAAGCTTGGTGCGCTATTTCGCAACAAAAAAATTTATTCACCGCAGCAGTTGCTCTTGCTCTACAAAGCGCAAATCAGACCGTGCTTAGAATATGGCTCAAACATCTGGGGTGCCGCACCAAAGCACACCCTGGATGCCATTCAGAAGAGAACTGTGCGTCTCGTCGGCGACCCGGAGTTGACCCGGAATCTGGATAGTATGGGACACCGCAGACATGTGGCCGAGATGCCCCTGTTTTACAGATACTTTCACGGTAGATATTCCCAGAGTTTGGCACGCCTCATCCCGCTCCTGGCAACGCCTGTCAGACAGTCACGACAGACGGCAAGAGCGCACCAGTTCGTCGTACAACTGGAAACATCTAGGGCAACGCTTTACAAGAACTCCTTTGTCTGGCGCACTGCATCACTGTGGAACTCAATCACGGGACATCTGTTTTCCCCTAATTACAACCTACAACCGTTGACTCAGCCAACGCTACAACTATTCAAGAACCGTGTCAATCAACGTCTTCGCACACATACCGCTCGTCGAGCACCATCGAATCTCCTTTAGTGTGCGTGCCACTGTCATCATTATGTAAGCACGTTGGGGTTGTGTCATAACCTTACCCCAATTTAGTTTTGTTATGACTTTAATGGAGAGTTGATACAAAATACTCGTCACAGTTATTTCAGAACAGGTATCAAGAGGTATCAATCATCTAAAATACCATTTCCAGCAATACTAGCTAGCTGTTATCAAGAAGTTTTTGGCACACATTAAGCAAATGTTAATCCATGAAGAAATTAAGCCCTGGTAATAGTGGTAATACCAGAGAAGAACGACGCGCGACGGTTGTTCTTCTCGGGTAATACTGACGATATATTTTAGGGGCCCTAATAACTAAATTACTTTATAGTTTCAAAACTCTAAAATAATTTTTGTATTTTCAATAAACTGGTATGAATCTCTCTATTAATCACTTTATCACATAAAAATATAACAATCATGTTTAATTCATAGATAGTGTAATCAAGCGAAACGGTCGAATCAAAAACGATTGGAAAAAAACATTGAAATTGGCATTATATTAAAAAACAAAGCGATTAGGGTGAAAAGGTTATCGAAAACGCATTTGTGTTATCAAAACCATGTATATATTTATATTTAATTGTTTTAACGTTTTAGCTGCGCTTTAACCTACAAGAGACTGGTTGTATAAAAATTGTCTTAGTTTTAATTTTAAGTCGTTATAACAAAGGTAAGTGACAACAATTAAACATTACTAATTAAATACTGTTTTATCAATGTAAATTGTCTTTGCACATCTATAGAAACAAAGACAATTTACATTATAGAATTGTCTTTTGTCTTTGATATTTGTCTACTATACAGAAGTCAAAGTGTTCCCAACTATAATAGTATATTGTGTAACTAGTAGGAAAAACAAAATATTACTGGACACAGGAGTCCAGGAATGTGCTGTTCCTGCTAGTTTCACATACTATTTTTTATCCGATCGGAATTAATTAAAATACGTACTTATAAAATTAGAGCCAAAATAGTATTTCTTAACTAATAATTTAATTTATCTAGGAGCAAGCCAAACTGAATTGGACTCTTAAATAATTAAAAAATTTACTGGTATCAGTTAAACGCATCTCTGCAATTAAACTGTAAAAATCCCCTGTTTTTCTTTGCAAAAGTACAGTTCTACCTAATTTTTTTTTTCTATGATGCCTTTTGGCTAGTGCAAATGTTCTGCTTTTATGGTAATTACAAAAAGACGCAAAAGGAACATCACATGATAAAACCTACACATATAAAATTATACCCATCAGTCATACACCTAATAAGAAATCAAAAGTTATATTTATTTATATTTACTGTTTTTGTACCGATGAACACAAAATTGACAATACTAAAATAAGAATTCGCCGCGGAAGTAAAAATTTTTCGTCGCGAATAATTTAAACCTGGATATGGCAGTTTGTGTAAAAAAGCCGAAATTCGCGCAAGTGAGTATTCAGTATTCACCCTTCTAGCAAATACCATTGGTAAAAAAGTGTGGCACTAGTATGGCACTGAAACTTGAAACCCGTCCAGTGCACAAAAATATTGCACCAGTTTATACTTGTGGCTTCCTGGCTTCCGCATGCGCAGAGTATGGGTGCGTTCGTTTATAAGTGTCTAGAACTTCACGCATGGCCCTCCGCTCGCTTCGCTCGCTCCGAGGCCCAACCAAACAAAACTAACTGAAACTAACCCAAATTAAAAAAAGCAAACATAATCTTACTAACCCAACTAACTGAAACTAACCCTAAACCAAATAAAAAAAAGCAAACGTAATCTTAAAAAAAGGTAGAAAAAAACGCATTGCCACCGACGGGAATCGAACCCACGCCGCCCACCTGACAAGCAAATGCTCTAATCACTACGCCGCTCGGAAAGAACGCGCTGCATTGTAGAGACATTGGTAATTGAGGTATTTGTAGTGTAGGTGGCGTTGATTGATTCGTCACTCGTATTCTGCGCATGCGAAAGCCAGGGAGCCAAAGTAAAATTCCTGTGTATAGACGCGAATCCAGTTTATTGCCAATGGGGTATAGGATTTGACGATTTGACCTTGAGTTCAAAACCTGGCTTTTCGATTTTCGAGAATCGAGTATCCGGTCGAGGTTCAGTGCTGTGGAAGAGGAAAGGTTATTGACCATTTTCGTTCCTTTTTCTTTTGGCGGTGCCACACATCCTGCGTATCACTGTTATACATATACGGTGCCACACGACCTCCAAGATCTCGTGCGGAACTGATGGCACTCTGAGCAAGAAATGCCGCACCAATTTCCCAATGGTATACAAATACTTGCCCTGCACTGGCCAATGGCATACACATTTTGCAGTCGTGCCGCACTAGTTTTACCAAAGGTATTCGCTACAAGTACAATAGTTTTACCAAAGGTATTCGCTATAAGTACAATAGCGCATAAGCGTCTGAGTTAGGGTTGCCAACTTTCGATATTTGAAATAGAGGACCCAGTGGCGGATCCAGAATTTTCACAAAACTTTATTGTAGGGAAATATAAAAAAACTCTTGTATTATAATCGCATTGTGGTGATAGACATTATGACATTATAGTTTTTATTTGAATATTTGTCCAGAAAATTAGAATAATTTTGCCATCTTTCTATTTTAAGTTTGGTAGGTAATAAAACAGGACATTTTCCATATATTAGAGAAAAGAGGACAAAACGATAGATAAGAGGACTGTCCTCTGGAATAGAGGACGGTTGGCAAGCCTAGTCTGAGTGCACCGGAATAGATTTCATAATTCATTGACATATTGCGACACTTCACGCACGAAAGGCTTTCAATTTTCGGTGAATTTGTTTCGGAGCTTGATGGTCTAGTGTTAGATGGCTGTGCTAGTGAATCTTGTGATTCGACGGCGCGGGTTCGATTCCGGTCCGTGCCGACAGATGTTTTTATTTTTGATGTGTAAACATCTTACGCGGCGGTATGAGGGTAATCTCGGCAAATGAGACGGAAATGTGGGGCCGGAAATGTGGGGACGGAATGTGTAAACCAATGTGATATTATAACCCGTGTGCATTGAGGGGCGAGCTAATCCAGGACGGCCGCGATTGCAACGACGCTTCTTAAAAGCTAGCCGCTAGGACGGTATTAGATTTTCATTATATTATATTAGCAGTGTATTTGGATCCATACATAGCACAGCTTCTTTTTAATAGACGGTTGAATTTAAAATGAATTTTCGCTTTAAAATCCACGACAAATTCGTCCGAAGCCATGGCTATCGTCCTAAAAAAAAGTCCGGTAAATATCGGATTTTTATACCATTTTGCCTTTTAAAATCGTTTTTAAACGGATTTTAGACGATAAAACAGCATATTTTAAATTAAACGAACTGTCAAAAGTATTATTCAGATGCCCAGTCGTTTAAAACAATATTGAGTCATGGCCCTCTCCTAAAATTGGCAAAATTTGTTTATTGACTTTCCCAAATCAAAAATGCCGCCCCAAGATGACTAGCTAGTAGTGAATAAGCTGTGCCCATAGGTTGATGGTATTCCTGTTGGCAGATTTTCGTGTCGAATTTGTGCAGTGAATGAATCCAGTGTGTGCAGTGAATTAATCCACGATTGAAGCTGTCCGTAAGCATTATTAAAGAATCCTAACTAATATTATAAATGCGAATGTGTTTGTTTGTTTGTTTGTTTTTTACGCTTTCACGCATAAACCACTCAACCGATCATCAAATTTTGTACAGATATTTTCAAGAGTATAGCAAAGAACACGTTTAGCTCTTACCCGCGGTTTTGCTCGCGTTCCTTTTTATGGTTAGTTTTAATCCTATTTTTTATTTTCTTGAGGTTATATTTGTAAAAAGTTTTTTCTTGATTTTAGGCATGCCTGGGTTAGTTTTTGTTCGTTGCGTCCCTGTAGCGAGTGAAGCGAGCAAATGTTAACATTAAACAACGCACGTCAGGAGGTATCTGTGACGGGAATGTGTTTTGCAGGCTGTCTGTAACCATTAGTGTAAAACGTATTCTTTCTAACGCCAGAATATAGGCAACCAATTCCAAATAAGGGGTTGCCTATATTCAGGCGACACGCGGCCTAAGGTGGCATTAGATTTTCATGTCGATGATGTCGATATAGGATATGTTTACACATCAGTGTCTCGAGTACTAGCAGACTCGCTCAATTTTTTGTTATGGTTATGTTTGTTACTTTTTTAAATTCTTGATTGGTGGGTTAGATTTGTTTGGTTGCGCCCCGGAGTGAGCAAAGCGAGGAGGGACATGCGTGACATGAAATAATAGTTAACGTTTCGTAGGACTCATATGATATAAATGCACGAAGTGTCGCAATATGTCAATGAATAATGAAATCCATTCCGGTGTATCTAGACTCTTGTCATTAACACAACACCCTCTGAAGACCACCCTGCGGACTAGAACGCCGCAAAACTATGAAAAGTAGTAGCCAATATGGCCACCCCAGTTGGGACCGAAACGAAATGCTATAAAGGGCATATTTCGAGTTTTTAATACAAATTATGTTTAACATTGTAAAATTTGTGCATTTGCAGGGAACAATGTATACAAAGCAGGTAATTTATTGTGCTATTGACAAGATCATTACCCTGTGGTCGTGAAAATTGACACTTAACCCTACTACACTACATTATACTTCCTAATTATTCTACATTATACAATTAAATACTTATAGTATATAATTAGGGACTAATTACTATGGTACAAGGTGTGTTTTCACAAACATCCATTCTAATTTAAAAGCTGCTAGCACCTAGTAGTATCTAAAATTACTAACATTTTAATATTCATATACTGTCTGCCTGAAGTAAACAAACAAGCCAGTAAGGTCTTTATTTTGTGGCTTTATAATAATAATGCCCACTTACCTATTTACTATGACTGCCTTTTGACTACGTATAATAAGCCATGTAGCCACAAATATTTTTTAGGCTACAGCCGGACACATCAATATTTTAATACCTCAGCTTTACTTAGGATACCTAAAAACTTTTTATTTGTAGCATTATTAAATACTGAGTAAGGCTTGTAGAATGGTTTCAGTTTTAGGTACATGTTGTAATAAATAAAGTATGTTTGAGCTTTGGTTTAAGCTCAGTCGATTCGCTGAGAACAATGACTTTTAAATAATTGTGTATAATAGTGTTGAGTGAATTGAAAACATGGCGTTAACCTGTTGTGTTCCCAAATGTAGAAAAGTTGGAATTTTTTCATTTCCGAAAGAAGGTGCATTGAGACAGCAGTGTGTAAATTCAATTAAGAGGGAAGAATTATTTGTTCCAACCATGAATACTCGGGTAAGTTTTGTTTCTCTATTTTTATAGACCGTGACTAATTATACACACTGTACTTTTAAAGGTTGTGCCTCACGTTACTTGCACAACATATGATATTAATTAATTATGTTATTTATTTACCTAAAAATGCTTTACAATACTTGCTTAATCTACGACTAGGGTGGTTGTATTGTAAGTGACCGAGGTATTGGTCGCAGGCAATTAAGTAAATATATAGTTTAGATGTGTGAAATCGACTTTAGACCAAATGAATAATATGTTTTATTAAATTGATGAAGCACCTCAAGCTCATTTAAACTTTATTGTCTTTATTTTTGAAAATAGGTTTATATCAATAGAACAAATGTGTGCTGCTGTCAACAAAATTGTTTGTCAAGACAAAAGCCAATTTAACTTACCTCTTGAAGTACATACATGATGCTAATATTGTAGAGAAAGCTCTTATGGAAGCTGCTTATTTTCTAAAACACAAAACAACGTTCTGTAAAAGGCAATTTAAATATTGTAAGTGATAGAACCACACTCTATTTTTTTGGATTTGCAATAATTACCACAAGTGCCAAAAATTTCATCATTCAACAGTTCCAAGTCAACCAGTTCAAACTTTTTTTTGAAAACGTCAAGTAAATGTTTTTATTTTCGTTTTCTCTCTGTTTTTTATTGCCAAAGACAAAATAAAAAAAGTAGAGCGATTTGTTTACTAAATATGAACACGCCAACATTGTCTTCATTCTTCTCTCCCCTCTTATAAAATAGTACGCAAGCCCCAAATTAACCTTGCGCAAGCCCTAGTATTATTTACCGCTCCTGCGTGTTGCCGATGACACCTAAGAGTATATGTGTATCATGGAAAATCGGCAGCTTGTTTTTAAAACGTAACAGAAAAATTACATTTATTAGAAAATAGAGCATGTCAAAATATACATTTTTCGCTTTAAAGTATACCGTGCAGATTATAATTCTAACATATAAACATTTATAATACACAAAAAAATACGAGGTGTTATACCTATTTTTGGTAATTTTTCAGTTTAACAACAATTGCAATTTTGTACAAACGATTTTTCTTCTTTATTTAGACACTTTTAAAATTTGACCATTAAAATATTGCGCAATTGTTTGGTTATGCCACAAGAAAGCCCTAAAGTTCGGCTTTTGAGGAGCTGAAATGGTAAAAAATGGTGCGCTTCGCTCGCTTCGGGGGTGCAACCAAACAAAACTAACCCAAGACATGCCCAAAATCAAGAAAAAATAACTTTAAAAAATATTTGCATTCTTGACTGACAAGTTTTTTTTGCTTGTTATTCGGCATGCCTTGAGTTGTTTTGGGTTAGTTTTGTTCGGTTGCACCCCGAAGCGAGCGAAGCGATGTTTTACTTAACGTATGGCCTTATAGGGCCATACGTTAAGTGAAACATATTTATTTTTACAAACACCCTAGGGGTAAAGTAAGCAGGTATTGCAAAGCAATTTTTAGGTAAAAAATATATAAAAATCACACAATTAATTAATATCATATGTTGGGCACGTAATGTTAGGCACAGCCTCTAAAATTACAGTGTGTATGACTAGCCACTGTCTATAAAAATAGAAAAACCAAACTTACCCTAGTGTTGTTAGCTGGAACAAATAATTCTTCCCTCTTAATTAAATTTACCCACTACTGCCTCAATTCACCTTCTTTCGGAAATGAAAAAATTGCATCTTCTCTACATTTTAAAACATAATAGGTTAATGCCATGTTTTCAATTAACTCAACACTATTATATACATTTATTTAAAGGTCAATGTTCTCAACTAAGAGTAGTCTAAGAGACCGATTAAACCAACGCTTAAACACACTTTAGTTATTACAAGACGTACCTCAAACAAGAACACGTACTTCAAACAGCCCTACAACCCTTAATTAATATGCAATAATGCTACGAAGGAAAACTGAGGTGTTCAAATCAATCACTGCCGGCTGTAGCCTAAAAAATATATGTGTTTACCTACAACTTATTAAATGGAGAGTCAAAAGGCAGCCAAATTTCTGCCAAAGTAAATATGTAAGTAGGCATTATTATTATAAAGCCACAAAATAAAAACCTTAAGGGCTTGTTTGCTTACTTCAGTATGTGAATAATAAAACTGCAGTTATTTTATCAGAATTAGCTCTGAAACTATCCTATATATTTGTGGAAACACACCTTGTACCAGGACAATCAGTCCCTAACTATAAACTATACTATAAATATTTAATTGTATAATGCAGAATAATTAGGAAGTATAGTGTAGTAGGGTTAAGAGTCTATTTTCACGAACACAGGTCAATGTCCTTGCCATTAACACAAAAAATTACCTGATGCGTAAATTGCTTACTGCAAATGCATAAATTTTTTTATTAAAATACTCGAAATACACTTAGCATTTAGTTTCGGGGCTATCTCGGGTGGCCATATTGGCTACTGCTTTTCTTAGTCTCAGGGCCTTCCAGTCCAGAGGGTGCTGGTTTGGTACAAATTATGTGGTTTGGTATTTAGTACAAGGGTATAGGGAACTGCTATATTTTCGATGCAAAGGCTTCGGGCATGCGTACTGTCGAAACAAGAAAATATATAATAGGTATTTAAAATTTTATTTCACGCTTGGTCTACTGTGGTATGGCCCCCCCGCTCGCTTCACTGGCTGTGGGGCGCAACCAACAAAAACTAACCAAAACTAACAACCGAAGTCATGCCCAAGATCAAGGAAAAAATTTTTTGAACCTACTATTAGGCATGCCCGCAGCCTTAGCATTGAAAAGTTGGCAGGTTCCCAAGACCAGGAAAGGGATCTTCAAGCAGGGCAATTCCTACAGAAGCTTGGAGAATAACAGAAAAAGAAAACGAAAAGATGGAATATGAAAGAAAGATGAATGAAAGATCTGTAAGAAGTAAAAAGAAAAGCATAGTTAAGGAAGAAAGTAAAGAAAACATTGGCGTACCCGCGGTGGGGCATCTGGCTCAAAGGAAAAAAAAAATAAAAATATACAAAAATTAAAATACCTAAAATTAAAATTTTTTATTGAACTACTGCGGGACGGCGACTGCTAAACTGCATTTCAAGTTTCAAGTCGATAAGGCACGACCTCAGAGTCATGATTCCATGCTTTTCATACGTGCTGGTTGGCCTTGAGTGAGATTCTTATTGGCGCTGGCGTCGCGTCGGCCGTCGCTAGCTGGGATTTCGTTTTTCGGGGAATTACAGAAGAGCGATTTTTAGCGAGGTCAGTTGTACGACAAGGCGGGCTGTCCGGTCTGTCTTTGCCGTTTGTCCGTTACCGTCACAAATTTTTCAGGTGGGCCCTATAATTGTCACTGCATAGGGCATTCCAAGAGGATGAAACACTTTTCCAACTTTTCATCTCGTAAACCTATCTTATTGCCCCTTCTTGGAGCAAATCCTAGCTATCCCCATGAAAGAAAGAGAAGCGGAGTATATTCAGATGGCGCAGAGGAAGGAGGTGTGTGGTTTCATCTTAATTGCGCCAAATTGGCAGGGCAAGCATACAATGATGTATCTAACGAGGATTTCTACTATAATTTTTGCCGTGGCAAGGATTTTTAGATAGTTTCATCTTGTATCATTATTACTATTTTTTCGAGGATTTTCTTTAAAGGAACGAGTTAATTTGGAACTAGGCATTAATACAGCAATTGTTGTCAGCTTTATGTTGATGTCAATATATTTATTCTGTCTTATAGCCACTAATAATAGGTATTATGATTTGTTTAATACTATTTTGTTACATAGTTTAAAAGTTCTATTTTTAAGATATCTACTTGATATCGTATATTTCCTATTTTACTCCGACTGTACCAAAGTATATCTAGTGATACATAGGTATATTATTCTTTTTTGTATCTTTTTTATTTCATGTAAATCATGTTTCCTTTTTCTTTATTTATTATAAATGTATTTTTATTTTACTGATAAATCAGGCAGCAATGCCGCCGCGCCATGTTGGAAAAGTACGGCTGTGAGTGGAGGCCTTTTGATCTAATTGTGTCGGTATTGTAGGTTTTAGGTAAAAATAAACTTTAGAACAAAAAACATTAGTGTTTTCCTGTAATAATAATAATTGCTCTAAAAAATGTAGTAGCTGGCTATGCCTCTGCGCCCAGCACCATAACATTCCAGCTCAGGCGTGTATACAAGGGTTTTGTAACGTGTTTTTAGTATATTGGGAATTACGTGAAAAACGTTCATTTTTATGAAATTGTGGATGTGATATAAGCCATTATTTATGCGGCGCAATTTTCTTACAGCTGTGCCATGATTCTTACCTACAGTCTTACCCCCACCCATATACCTGGCAAGTGCGGGTTTGGTCTCTTCCAATCTTGCATACCTGAGCCTGCAGAGAGCCTCACACTCGCACCACAGGTGTTTTGGAGTTTCTTCCTCCTCCTGACAGAACCGGCTATTATCTGCCAGGCCGATCTTTTCCATGTGTCTGTTCATTCAACAGTGCCCCGTCAGCTGACCCACTAATATTCTTATCGTCTTGCGACTCCTCTTAAGTAGATCTGACGGCAATTTTGGGGAGCTGTGTTTTATGAACTGCTTGGCCTGTAGTTGACCCGGTGTTTATAACCACCAGTTTAGAGATTGTTATCTATCCAGCTTTTAACTGCTGTTTTGAAGACTCTTACTGCTATCCTGCAGTAGGGCTCAGGTCCCAACGTAACCTAACTTGCGCCCCAGAGCATGTGGTTACTTAAATTAAAAACAATGAAAGTTAAATATTTAAGAACAAAGTAGGAATATATAACAATCATCTAACCTGAACGAACAAGCACAGAAAACACAATTTATGTGGAAATTGTTAGTGGTTAATACAAAAAAAATAGTTTGCCTAGCTACCATGTGCTCTGTTAAAACATATTTGCGCTCATTTAAAATACAATTATAAATATCATGGATGAGTTTCATTTATGTATTGAGTTCTCTTAAGACATTAAGGTATATATAGTAGGAGTGCCAGATTCTAAGTGGTAAAATAAATAATAAAAATTATGATTGGCTTTACGCAACCAAATGTTTATAAATATTGCGTCAAAAATTCTACTAATTAAACGATTACAATTAAATAAATGTTCGTCAGATCGTCGATTAATACTGTTTTGATAACAAGTTTCTACGTATAATCGTGAAGTAAACAAAAATGCCGAGATAAAAAAAAAACTGTACTTTTCTCCTATATTTACTGTATAGCACTACTACTCTATAATAGTCTATATGATATATCGAAATAGGTTATAAATGAGTCCGTTTCATCTCATTTTACTATATCGAACCTAATCTCATCTCATTCCATCTCAACTCATCCCACTGCATACCATCTTAGCCCTAGTTCATCTTATCTCTTACCACATGTTCCCATCATATACTCTAATAATGTAAAACATTTTTGCTTTTATTTGATAATATAGTGGACTCGGCATAAAACCACAAATATATCAAAATATGATGATCTTTGATATTGTGAGGTGGACGAGTACATCTAGCAGATCTTCGACACCATTAAAACACACGCTCTAATAATATTACTGCTATTTTTTCAGCTCCAACATAAGTCAAAATGTCTCCGGATTCAATCGAGTTTCCGCCCTCCACCTTGGGGATTAAGCCGACTCCGAGACGCCAGAAACTCCATACGGTGGACATGTGGCTGGAGGACAAGAGAGAAACAGATAATGCAGAAGGATTGTGGAGGGTCCACGAGAATATTTACGATCTAACCGACTTCGTCCAGAAGCATCCCGGTGGAGCGGAATGGCTCGAATTGAGTAAGGTATGTTTGTTAAGTTAGGAATTCTGCCTTAAAGGTCTGCGCTCTAATATATTTCTACTTTTACCACTACATCACCCTAAGCATAGGAAGATGTACTTGTTAAGCAAAAGTATATTACCACTACATAATCACATATAGTGGTAAAGGTGTGCCACTAGATTATCCCGGGTACAAGAGGATGAAATGGTAAAGGCATGCATGTGTATTTAAGATTAAATATTTTTCACGTGACTTGGTCATAAAAGACAAATTATTTTCCATGTACTTATTAATCGCAATCGAATTCACGGAAAACCGATGTCTAATTTAAGAGTTTTCCATCAACAAAAATTGCTTTAAGAATGGGCAATGTAGTAAAATGAGTTCTTACACTTGTGTACAGATTTATATTTCGCAAACTGTAGGAAAAAAATTAAAAATATTTTGACGCAAAAATAGAGCTGGCGCGATATTAATTTCCTTTTTTATACCATAGGGGCTAGACATTACCGAAGCCTTTGAAGTGCATCATCTTACCAACGTCCCAAACGAGGTCCTTAAAAAGTATTTCGTGAGGAAAGCGAAGAAAAAGAGAAACGCCCCATTCACCTTTAAAGAGGACAGATTTTACAAAACGCTTAAGAGAGAAATCACAGCAGTTCTGCCTACTTTGTCGAAACAGTCGATAAACACCTCCAGCTTTTTCATAGATTCCTTTCTGGTGCTTCTATTTCTCTTCTCCACATTGGCGGCCAAATATTGGAATTTCTTTTTGGGGATTCTGGCTGGTAATTTTTTGGCGTTTTTGACCATTGCCGCTCACAATTACTTTCACAAAAAGGACAACTACCGGATGTACTATTTTAATTTCTCGTTACAAACTGTCAGGTAAGTTTCCCATCAATATCCTTAAAGCGCGTTGATATAAAACGTAACAAAACAGGGCTGTTAGTCCATGAAATAAAATCACCGTATCAGTTGTTAAAAATGATTCTATAAAATACATATTTTTTCTAATTTTGTCGTAATATCCCAGTAGTAATCAAAATAGTCTAATGTTTAATTATTTTTGATGTTTATGTATTTTTTCTCATTACCGAAATGATCGTACACAACACCATTATCGTATATTGTACAACATATCGTGCAAACACAATAGTTATGATCCTTTTAATCACGCACGCTATCAAATGAGTATGAGTAAAGTATTCGCGTGTACCTACCGTAATTTTGAGCCTTCACGTATGCGTACGAACTAATTGATATATTTTTCAAAGTTCTTTTTTCTTGATTTTGGACATTGCCTTGGGTTAGTTTTGTTTGGTTGTACCCCTGGGGCGAGCGAGGAGCCACGCGTGAAGTGAAATATTATTAACACCGGGCTGCTGCCAATGCGCAGGCGCAGGTCCGAATTGCTGTAGGTAGGCGCGAGTGTAATAAGTAGCCAAATTTGTATGGATTTTTAACTTAGGGCAAGAACAGTCGCAAAATGATGAGATGCTCAATGTCACTTGAGCATACTCATACTCCTTAATTGACACTCCACACGCCTTAGACGGCAACCAGCTATACATGATGTGATTTATTACAATATCTTACTGATGATATTTAAGTACAGATAATAGGTTTATTGAATGTTTTATATGAATGGTCGGTAGAGGAGTTGTTCGGCTAAATTACCATACTGTTGGCCTGTTGGCTGCAGCCCAAAATCCAAACATTTTTCAGAGTTTTTTTCCTGAATTTTGAACATGCCTTGGGTTGGTTTTATTTAGTTTTTGTTGGTGTGGACCAGATGACAATGCATGGTGTAATTAACGCCGATTTACCCTATTCCTTTACTTACTGTGTATTCGGCCTTTTGTTCACCAGGTTCACCTTCTGTTCATTATCTGTAACCGGGTTCGCAGTACCAGTGTGTTGACACCCTATTTCGTCGTAAAATAATTTACTTTGTTTAGTTGTAAATCACTTTATGCCTCTTACCAGTACTTAATTCTATTCTCAAAATTCTAAATATAATTAAATGAATGCAAGCCACATCAGTTTCGTTTGATATTAATAGAGCAATTGAAAGGCAGTATTTTAATAGTGGCTAAATTTATTCGCTTATTTTTTAATATGACCTCGTATCTACAGCGCCAGATAATCAGTCCTTGCACCGTAAAATAAAATGACGTTGGTATTATTATTTAGTCACTATGAATTTTTTTTCAGTGTATCAACTTTCCTACAATATTATATTTTACTAGCCAGTCAAACATTTATGAATTAATAAAATAAATTCAATCAACAATATTCTTTTCTGCAGTGAATTAACTAAATAAAATATGAAGTATGCTAGCACTAATTATTTAATGGGATACTCATTTAATTATTATATAAATGTTTCAGAATATACAGGCACCTCGCCTGTATATTCTCGCCTCATTATTTAAACTTAAACTTACTATCTAACGCTAGCACTGTATTGTTTTACTGAAATATGAAATTCTTGCAGACAAACAACGATAAATGTTTTCAAATATACAAGCACTCTACACATTATGATTTAAATTAAAACTAAACTTACTGTCTAACGCTTAATGTTAACCCGGAACCTGCTATAGTAGCCGCCCCTGCTCCTGTTTGACCATCTTCTTCCTCGACGGATGACGCATTTCAACCACGTTTCTTTACTTTATTTCTCGAACCGACGACATGAGTTTAAATAATTATTTAGTTATTTCTACGATCCTTTAAACTGTGAGGCACTCATTACGGTTTGGTTAATACTGTGACCATAGTAACAGACTTAAAAAAATAAAGTTATATTAAGACTGATTTTTCTCCGATTTCACGCTTTTATAGCAGCTTTTTGACGCAGTTTTTCCCCGGAAAAATTTGGAATCTGTAAGAAACCTCATTTAATTTTTGAACGATTGCTGGTGCTGACCGGCACAACGGTGTTTAAATATTATTTGAACGTGGTCGTATCTTGTCGCATTAGAAGCAATTTATTATGGGTGTGTCAATCATCGAACAAGCACAATAAACAGGGCCGTATTACCCAATAGGCTAAGTAGGCTAGAGCCTAGGGGCCCTTGACTTGCGGGGCCCTTGAATCTTGAATCTCAAATTAATTAAGAAAAAGTAAAATAGAAGAAAAACTGAAAAAATAGTTTACTATTAGGTCAACGGTATACAGTTTAATATAACGTGTTGACCATGATATAATAATAGTAACAAAAATAATGAAAAAACTAATCAACTTTCTTTGTTGGCTATAGAACACGATCTTCTCAATAAAATTCCTACTGAAAATATTATTGAGAGTTTTGCGATCCAAAAATCACGAAAACGAGCATTCATTTGAGTACACACACCACTATCTAATTATATTCTTTTTTTTTAACGAAAATGTCTTGGGTTAATGTTTTAAAATATTCTTTTTTTAAAATAAAAATGTATTTTTTAAATTAAGGTATTATTATAACATATATACCTTTAAAAACTATTTTTGTTTCTGTTTCACATTTCACTTTATCAAAAAAAAGTCTACCCTACCATAAAATATGCTGAATGCTTTGGATAGGGGGCCCTAAGTATTTTAAGGCCTAGGTTAATCCGGCCCTGACAATAAATAATAAATGGAGCCGCCCAGTGGCATTTAGCATCTCATCAAAAGTGTGACAATAAACCCATTCTTTGGTGCCAAACATGGAGATGACAGAGAACAATAATTATTGTCTTGTGTTTTAAACGTTGAAAAGTAAATCAAAAATCTTAGTTTTCACGTAATTAAATTGGTTGCGCGTTCCTCTTTCATGGGTGTAAAAGTGGTAGTGGCAAAAAATAACTCGCAGGTTTTTAAAAATTCATACATTCGTTGTGAGTATTCTTAATGTAGATAAAATATTTCTTCTCTTAGGGCAACCTAATAGTTTTTTGTTTTATAGACGATGACCATATAGTTAATATAAATTTGCTGCATATTAACATTTAAATGATAAAAAAATAATTGCATTTCTCAATAGTCAATACGCCACTGGTGACCTGTGTTAATACAGCATTCATTACGACCAGTGAGAACCCATTGTAACAAGACAATGAAGGGAACGACGAAATGTTACTGGTATTAATACAAGATATCATTCGGGGTTGTCGATATCCAGTGGCTTTAACCTTTAACACTTAAATTCAAGGAACAGTCCTATAATTCGCTTGCCATCGATTAGTATGGTTGCCTACTGATTAGCAGTAGACGTTTCCCGTCCCATATCATAGGGCTTCAGAGTTGCGCTCGCATTACATTGTTGACAAACATCATCAACTGCTTTATTTTTAATATGTGTAAAAAGTTTTTTACTTCATTTGGGCATGCCTTGGACTAGTTTTGGTTAGTTTCTGTTGGTTGCCGAGGGTGCGCAAATGTAAACTTCTGTCAACAATGTGATGCGCGCTCAATTCTGAAGCCCACTGATGTGGTACAGGCAACGTCTTGGCCGACTTACGGCTAACTGTAGCCCTAATGTTTTTTTTCTTGATTTTGAACATGCTTTCGGTTAGTTTGGGTTAGTTTTGTTTGATTGCATCCCGAAGCGATCAAATCGAGCGGAGGGCCATGCGTACAAGCATTTTTCACCATTGTGCAACCACCGGCGCAAGCAATTTAACATTTGCGCTATATTAAACAGCTCCTGGCCATATACACTGGAAAACACTAATAAACAGCATGGGTCAGGGGTGTCGTGAGGGGGGAGCAGGAGCAGGGGGCAATTGCCCCACCCTAATCACTAGAAGATATCTATTATATTAACCTAACGAACATTTAAAAATTTCTTTTCGACCTGGATTTTAGTGTCAACATTTCGGATTGCCCCTCCATCCCTAGCTCCCAAGCTGGCGACTGGCGACGCGACGCCATTGATAAACAGTAGAACAGTACAGGATGCAGGAAGAAGAGTTTCGATAAAAATATGTAAAATTTTGGAAAAATCTATAATCCTTAAATAATCTCAAATTAACAGAATACAGAGTAGCTTGGGATGCCGTAGTGGTAATACTTTTTAGCAAAACGCTTTGTTTCATTGGAGTTTTCAATTTTACAAAGCATACTGCATTCGCTACAGATATATTTACTTGATTTTAAACTATTGACAATGATTTCTTGGATATGACATTTTGTTAGAAAAACTCAAAAGTTATAACTGCTGTGAGTAGTATCGAGCTAATAAAATCTCACCTAATGAATAGGTGTCGGAGTGTGAGATGCAATGGTGTAACGTCAGCGGAGAGAGTAGTAAATTTAGGCGTTCCTCAGGATTCAATCCTAAGTCCAGTCATATTTTTAATTTATATAAATGAGTTACCTGCAATCGATGCTACTGCAGAGTACACTTTCTTTCCTGATGACACAACTGTTTCCGTCACTGGCGCCTCATTGCTCTTGCGTCTATACCCCCCTTAATATTTATCTTTGGTCTATACACAGGAATATCACTTTGGCTTCCTGGCTTCCGCATGCGCGAAGTACGGGTGCGTTCGTTTACAAGCATGGCCAAGAGACTCCGCACGCTCCGGGGCGCAACCAAACAATACTAACCCAAACACAACTAAATTTAAAAAAAGAAACATAATCTTTAAAAAAATAGAAAAAACAGGCATTGCCACCGACGGGAATCGAACCCGAGCCGCCCGCATGACTACTATACCACTAGGACCGCTTGAAAAAAATTCGCTGCACCGTAAGACATGGGTAATTCTGATGCATTCGGCCACCCGTACTCTGCGCATGCGGAAGCCAGGAAGCCAAACTGATATTCTTGTGTATAGACGCGAATTTGCAGGTCCTAGGTATGGGTAGAGCGGGCGGCATATACGTAAACGCGATAGGACCTCGCCATAGGGCGACTGTAATATAAATGTTAGATATAATACCACTGACATTTCGTCGTCAAATATTTGAACACTTCATGCCTGGCCCCTCGCTTCGCTCGCTCCGGGGGCGCAACCAACAAAAACTAATCAAAACTAACCCAACGCATGAAAAAGCATCTACATTTATATTACATATTGTATATTATCGCGTTTGCAATTTACTTACAAGCCAGCGGGCGAGTGAGTTGTTTCGGTCCAATAGGCTTCTCATCAATCGGGATAAGACTGAGCCAATGGTATTCACTCTGGGGGAGTGTCACCCATGTGTGACAGTACTGATAGTGTACCAACGGCGAAATTCTGGGGAGTTACTCTTGATGCCAGAGACGGCTTCCGAGGCTGTATTTGTTAATATACCCTAATTAACCACTGCACACAGCCAATCAGAATCGAAACGTGTGTTTACTATTTTAGAATATTTCACTTTACGCATGGACCCCTCCGCTCGCTTTGGTCGCTACGGGAGGTGCAACTAACCAAAACTAACCCAAGACATGCCCAAAATGAAAAAAAAAATTTTACATACATAATCTTAAAAAAAACAACGAGAATCGAACCCGGGAGGCCGTATCACATGCACAGCATCTGAGCACTGCACCACCAGAGCACTTGAAAACAATTCATTGCACCGTAAAGACATCGGTAAATTAGCATTTCAAATTTGGCCACGCGTTGGCTCTGTGCATAAGGGAATTAGGGTATGGTATATTGTGTTTGTTATTAGAGGGTAAAGGCCTCGCGGGTTGTGTTTCTCCGACTGTATTAAAGACAGCATACTCACCAAATATCAGACGCTGTTTTGGCTTGAGGACACTCTGCGGGGGTTCATAGACTGTTTGTTATCCAAAGAAGAGTAGTGAGAGTGATGACCAGTCTCAGCTACAGAGATGCTTGTGGGGAGGCTTTTGTTACTCTTAAAATCCCCCCCCCCTTCTTGGTGAAGGGGGGGGGGGGGTTTGGGGCTCGCTGGGTACGCCCTTGTTGCCGGCCCTGTATATATCTTTCAAAACTTAAAGTGCGTCATAGTCGGCATTGGCCGAGTTGGTCTAATTATAGGAGATAAAGGTGGGTCTGAGTCTGATGTTTCGATGTGCGACGTCGCAAAGGTCAATCGTTTGTTTTTTTTATAAGCACCAATTCTGCTTGTTTCGCGCCAATAGTGAGAAATGCAAAGTTTTATTATATTCCTAAAACCATATAATATTAAAAATTTTAGAAAAAGAGATTTTTTCAGCTTTTTGGATCGTTTTATTAAATGAGTAAGCCTTGAACGTGACCTGAGCAACTGCTGTCGGTGTTTGTTATTGTTTTTTGGTGTACGTGTTGTGATCCCTATGGGTTCAACAAGGCATTTCATTTATGCCCAACTCTAGGTTGCTGGCCCTGAAGATGGCACAAACTAGTGCCGAAACGTTGGTCATTTAGTGACAATCAATTAATAAAACGGTCCAAAAAGCTGAAAAAACCTCTTTTTCTAATTTATGTGTTGGATGCGAAAAACTTCTACTAACAATTAAAAGTTTTATTTGTTATTTTAAGTTAAATGTTTTTTGTAAACGTTTATGTATTAGAATTTGAAAACTAACTGTTTGAATGATTGATTTTTAAATTAAATTGTTACATAGTTTTCTGACAATATGCTAAACTCACTAAAATCTTCTAGGTTTCAGGCAGTTCTGATTCGCGTTTAAAGATCCTTTACAGGCGTAGCCGACTATATCAAAATCGGCCTCTCCTATTGGTCGATTCGCATGGCCCTCCGCTCGCTTCGCTCGCTACGGGAGCTCAGGAAGAGGAAACTAAGGTGCTAACCCAGTCTAATCCAAGACATACCCAAAATCAAGAAAGAAAACTGTTTAGAAACATAATCTTAAAAAAAAAGCAACGGAGTCCGAACCCGTGCCGTCCAGGTGAGACCCAACTATCTAAACCTTTACACCACGAGAGCTCTTGCGACAAATTGATTGCATCACGAAGACATACGAGATTGGTCGATTAATAGGAGATGCCGATTTTCATATAGTCGGCTACGCCTGTAAACAATCTTTAAATGCTTCTGATTCATCTGATGTTGCAAACGTACAACAGAAATCCAACCTTACCAGTACAAAATTCGACTAGACGCTAGCGCGGGCCAAGTCACGGATGGTCCTAACCAATCAAAAGCAAGACGCTAGCGTTCTGCGTTCAAGCATGGCCCTCGGCTCGCTACGGGGGCTCAATCAACAAGAACTAACCAAAACTAGCCCAAGGCTAACCCAAAATTAAGAAAAAAAGTAAATTAATAAAAACAAACATAACCTTAAGAAAAGTTAAACAAAACATCTGTCACGACCAGCGGGAATCGAACCCGTAGCGCAGGAATGACAGGCAAGCACTCTGCCTATTACACCACCGAGGCGTTGTAGGAGTTTCGCTAGAACGTAAAGACATGGATAAATCCGATATACGCTAGCGTCTTGCTTTTGATTGGTTAGGACTATCCGTGACTAGGACCTCACTAGACGCTAGACTAGACACGTTATTATTTTTTAAATAAAATGGCGAAGGTACTAAAACACCACCAAAAAAATGTTGGCACTTATATTCACAATTATGTAATGTCCTGCATTGAGGTCTTAGAATTATGATCACTTTACAGTCTTTACTCAAAAACAGAAAATCTCAGATCACATGCAGGTGCAGATAATACACACAATAAATATAATCTAGTACCCTCTTGTATTGTCGTTTAGGAAGGTGCCCAATAAAGTGTTTTAATGTCCTACGAAGCAATGTTAGATAGGTCCCACCTTATAAATCTTTTCATGCTAAAATGAGGTAGATCCCTATTGGCAATGTATTCGTTTGCAGAAATTTTATCTTTTAAGTTTTAATGTATCTGTTTAAACTTTAGAAATTGTACTTTGTGCGTATAGGTTCTACTTAGGGATTCATTATCTGTATTTTGAGATTTTGGCGTGTTTAAACTTTCTAATGTATTGGCATGGATAAATGAATTTGAAAATAGTAGTTGTACCGTTTATGAATTATGACACCCAGTATAATATAAGCGTTTTAGTTCTTTTTAATTAGTTAAATTTTTTTAGTACTTAAAGTTAATAGAAAGTTTAAATTTCTGTAGACGTTGAAAATGACACGCTGCTTTTAATCTTCGATTGACCTACAGTTTATTTGTTAATTTCAGGGAATGGAGAATAAGTCACGTACTCAGTCATCATCTGCACACAAACACTATCGACGACTACGAAATTTCATCTTGGCAACCGTTTTTGCAGTATTTGCCCGTGGAGAAAAGCTCTCTTAGACGCTACGGACAATGCTTAATCGCGCCACTTATCTGGGTTTCGGGGTTCCATAAGGCTTTCTTTGCAAGGTAAGTACATATAAAATTTAAATATACCATTGTGTTTTAGCGCCCCCTGTAAAGCGGTCTCTCGGTCAATTAAAATGGCATTATTTCACTCGTTTCGACATGAAAGAATAAAGTTGTAATTCAAAGTATGTCGTCTTGGCTTCTTGCTACCTATAATTTACCTGTAATCTGTTGTGATAGAACCTTCTTGCTGTATATCTGAGAGGTCTACAGAGTGACCTCCTAAGTACAATCTTAATAATGTCACTTAGTAGTATTATCCACTAAAATTTATCAAAAGACGCTTATGTAGGTTATAGTAGTAGTAGTAGTAAACTCTCTATTGGCCTTTTTCGTGAGAAAATTCAGCCAGAAAAGACCTCTATCCGGCTTAGCTAGAGCTGGGGCGACCCATCCCAGATAAGTTACACCTGGATAGAGATACTATCTATTGTTTTAAGGTTCGAACACCACCGGCTGGACATTCACACACATTTAAATCTTGTACATGCACGGGGCGGCTCTAACCCCCGGCTGGACGCCGGAATCCTATTCGGGGAATCTACACAGCCCCTGAAAGCCCCATGGGTCCCCAAACTAACATATATGTATATGAAGCTGGAACAAAATGGCCGATACCCGACACGTGCAACTCGACCGAAGACGAATCGGAAGTCCCTTATGTAGGTTATGAGAACACCACAGTCAGATTGCAGATCCCTTCACATGAATCCATTTGACCATTCAGGAGTGGGTCATCAAGCAAACAACCAGAGGCCTGATATCATAGATCCAGGGCGACATGGCCAAATAGGCAACAATCCATCTCATTCAAGCAGCGCTTTCGAAAGTTAGTCAGAAAATCCGATCACTGGTACCTGGAAATATCAATATTCTCCGTGGAATACCGCTCCCATGCCGAAACATTCAGAAGGGTAAACTTTAAAAATTCTAGCCTCATTAACGATCTTCTCTATGCAGTCGTGTATGGAAATAGTAGGGTTATGGGACCGGAGATTGCCGATTTTGTTACTCTAGACGGTGGAGGGCGTTCTACGAACGACGGAAGTCGCGATAAGGAAGCGGTGGGCAGTGTTCATGAAGCAACTCGGAAGGCAAGTGGAGACGCATTGTTCCAGGTTCCAGGGTGGCCGATCCTTTGGTACCTGACACAGATCAGCTGTTCCTCCCAGACAGTTTGTTTCAATATTGTACCGAAACGCCCGTAGTTTAAGAACTAAAACGGTGGTGTTCCAGCTGAAGTTGTAAATTCTGATCATAATATTATTGTTATTACTGGAACGTGGCTCAACAATGAGGTAGAGGGTGCAGAGCCAAAATTAGAGCAAAACTGATTGCACTCTTCTATCTTAACAAGTCAGCATTTCGAAAACAAAAGAATGTATACATATACTGAGTTATATCAAATATGTATACAGGGTGTCCGGAAATAGCATCGCCAAATTAAAGAGGCTGATTCTACATAAAAAAAACATGAACATTTTTTCATATGAACATGGGTCCGAAAATGCATATTTTACAGGGTGTCAAACTTTTTATAAAAAAAATCAGTTTTTTGTTAATATCATAAATATGATTTTACTGATTTTGTTGAAATTTGGCAGGGTTATCTGTAGTAATAAGGGGCTCATTTAGCCTTAATTAGATTAAAAATATAAAGTCCAGTGGCGTCCCGGAGGGCATCATACCGAATATTATTGACAAAAAAAGTGTGCGCCGCTGACTTTTTCAAACATTTTATATTTTTTTCGTATTAAGCAACTAAAAATCCAATATTTTTGACTCTTGAGTTGTTTTCGTATCTTGCGTCGTTTTCGATTAAAAAAGTAAAAACCGGTTTATTACATTTCCAAACTTTTTTGATAAAATCGATATTTTTATTTATATCTTAAAAATATGCTTTCACCGATTTTGTTGAAATTTAATAGGGTTATCTGTAGTAACAGGCGGCTCATTTAGCGTTTATTAGATTAAACCAAAGAAAATACTACTATAATATTCTTTGATTAAACATAATGTCCAGTGGCGTCCCTGGGGGCATCATACCGAATATTATTGACAAAGAAATGTGCGCCACTGACTCTTTTAAACATTTTATATCTTTTTCGTATTAAGCAACTAAAAATACAACATTTTTGTTTCTTAAATTGTTTTCGTATCTTGCTTCATTTTTGAGAAAAAAATAAAACCAGTTTACTACAGCGTTTGCTGTAGAATTTGGTGCCCTAAAGAAATGTAATAAATTGGTTTTTATTTTTTTCCTCGAAAAGGAAGCGAGATACGACAACAATTCAAGAAACAAAATTGTTGTATTTTTAGCTGCTTAATACGAAAAGAATATAAAATGTTTAAAAGAGTCAGTGGCGCACATGTCTTTGTCGATAGTATTCCGTATGATGCCTACGGGACGCCACTGGACATTATATTTTTAATCTAATTAAGGCTAAATGAGCCGCCTATTACTACAGATATCACTATTAAATTTCAACAAAATCGGTAAAAGCATATTTAAGATATAAATAAAAATATCGGTTTTATCAAAAAAGGTTGGAAATGTAATAAACTGGTTTTTTACTTTTATTGTCGAAAACGAAGCAAGATACGAAAACAACTCAAGAATCAAAAATATTGTATTTTTAGTTGCTTAATACGAAAAAAATATAAAATGTTTGAAAAAGTCAGCGGCGTACACTTTTTTTGTCAATAATATTCGTTATGATGCCCTCCGGGACGCATTTAAGCACAATGCACCGCGCCTCGGCCAATGGAACCATTTTCGCTGCTTTGATTGATCTAGACCGAGCGCAGGTACGTTTTGCCACACTTGACTGAAATGCGGTGCAATATGCCATGTCCTCTTCAACGTGGGATCGAATCGGCAGAATTACCCATGTACTCGCGGTACACTGGATCGCTTCCAACCGTTTGATAGGTCAGTGGTTAGATAGTGTGTTTGTGATGCGAAGGTTGCTGGTTCGATCCCGTCAGTGCCAAGCTATGTTTGTAAAAAGTTTTTTTTTTTTGATTTTGGGTATGTCTTGGGTTAGTTTTGGTTAGCACTTGGTTAGATGCGGAGGGCCATTCGAAATAACTTAATTATTGCCGACATTCGGCCAAAAGATGGCAAAAGATACGATAAAAGTATTGACATAATTGAGCAATATGAAATAAAAAGCTAAACAAAAGCACAGCATGTACATACCATGTACTAGCGCGTGGCAAAGTGACACAATATGCATCTCGTTTTAGTCGGGCATATTGCACCTCGTTTCAGTCAAGTGTGGCAAAACGTACCTGCGCTCGGTCTAGACCAATCAAAGCAGCGAAAATGATTTAATTGACCGAGGCGCGGTGCATTGTGCTTAAATGCCTCCGGGACGCCTCTGGACTTTATATTTTTAATCTAATTAAGGCTAAATGAGCCCCTTATTACTACAGATAACCTTGCCAAATTTCAACAAAATCAATAAAATCATATTTAAGATATTAACAAAAAACTGATTTTTTATAGAAAGTTTGTCACCCTGTATCTTGGAAACTATGCATTTTCGGACCCATGTTTATATGAAAAAATGTTCATGTTTTCTTATGTAGAATTACCCTCTGTAATTTGGCGATGTTATTTCCGGACACCCTGTATAATTTCAAGCTGAATTGAAATATCTCAAAATCTACACGGTGTTCCATTTTAAACATCAGTGTTTGGCCCTAACGGATTTTTGCTAAAGTCGAGCGTTTACCAGATATCGTTTATCGAAGTACCAAGTGGCCGCTCTGGATAGATTATAGATGTTTTCATACATCCGAAATAAAAAATCTATTTGGGCTCATTTAGAGCTAATCATAATTATTAGTTATATTTATTAATAATGTATATTTATATTTTAGACTCAATTTAGATTAACTATTTTTAAGTTTTTACCAAGACACCTTATATTTTGGTCCTAGCTCGTATTCTATTCAAGCATTTTTTCTAGGGTCGTAGAATATATTTATGGTAGAAGAAATCACGTGAAGAAAACGGACCTGATACCGTTTACTCTTCCGCTGTTCATGTACATTTTCGGCGACCAAACGTTGTTTGAAACTATTATTATGTGGACCTTTATTGTTATGGTAGGCAGTACTCATCTGTTCTTCGTCGGACTCCATGCGGCCCATCACCATCCTGAGATTTTCCATGACGGTGACCAACCAAGGTACAGTTATTATGGATGTAAATATCTCCTCAATTTTCCTACTCATCCACCATTTCATCAAGAAGAGAATTTATATCGCTACATTTTGACAATAATTTTAGGTTGCTATTAATTTTACCCACGAATGGTTCAAAATGCTATTTCGTCGTACTAACATAGCATAAGCGTTATAAATCTATATTACACTTACTTCGAACGACAAGAATTCATACATACATCGTCAAACTTGTATATGCCTAGTATTCGAAACTGAATTTCCATGCATTATGCAAGGAGATTAAAGGTGCTGCAATATTATATAGATTGATATCATCATGTTTCGATTAGTGTAGTTGATTAATTTTTATATGTAGATAAACTCATGCAGTTTATGCAACACGTTTTTCCTATTAAAGTTAGCAAGCAAGTGAAGATTTTGATTAAAAACAAGCCTAACACAGAGTGGAGTCGTAGAGCGCCATCAGTCCTTCCCGACTAAACTGGAAAAGCTCCGCTGGTGTTGTACGGGGAAAACACAATCTAAATTTACGGATCAATTAGCTTCTAGGATTTTTTTTTCAACAGCAACAATTCTACACTAAAATTTTAGAATTGAAAGGCAAAGGAATGTCAAAAGACTATTAAGTAATTAATAATAATGGTACAATATGAGGATTGTACGGAGACCAATTCTGTTGTTAACTCGGTACTGTATGCTTTACAACTAAATGCTCTAAACACTACAATCCGAAGTGATCACTTTGGTTTACCTAAGCTTATTACATATACGTATGCGTGCGCTGGAAGCTGAACCAATTATAAATGTAGCGATAATAATATGTATTGATAAAGGCCACAATAATTATATCAATCGACTTGATGAACGAATGAATAAATGAAGAATAAAATTAGAATAAAATTATTGAAAGGCTGTCAATGCTTGATTTATATTTATAGATTAAAAGCGATCGGTCAGAAAAATAAATTAATAAGTAAAATTAATCTATCTTAAAGCTTGGTCGACAAGACTAAAATAATTAAATAAACTTAAGCTTCTGTACGATACCCCTTAGATCCGGACGTCGAGCTCAGTAGTGGAGGTAGGAAGTACCTCTGGTGTAGCAAATCCCAAGTACTACTACTCGACGGTCCCGAGGGTAGAACTAGCAGAGAACTTGTAGCCCGGTGATAAAATTGGCCCGGAGATAAAATCTGTAGCCCGGTGATAGAATCTGTAGCCCGGTGATAGAACCCTGTAATAACCCAACACGAATTAGACGAAACCCCTTATTTCAATGAAAAAAACTATAGCCCCCTTGCATAAATATATTTTCTTTATAAAACAAATCCCCCCAAAAATTATCAATGGATTTTCAATGACCATCGGCAAATAAAAGAAATACTAAGGTACAGACAACTTGAATATAATAAAGAGATAGGTATGAATCACCCCTAAACAAATATAAACTTTCCCCATATTATCAAAACTAAAGTTACATTAAAATAAACATTCAGATATGATAGAAGAGAATAAAGAAAATAACTCACGGAATGCAAAGCAAATGGTGGTCAATGTAAAAAAAGGTTAACACAGATAAGGCAATTAAATCGGTTAATTTACACAAAAAAACTGTAGCAATGATTACCTCGCTTGTGTTGGAGGGTTGCTGGAGGATCAATTGCCTCGGTTTTGTAAGATGAGCTCGGAGAGCCTCTAGAAATAATGGAAAAGAGCCATTAGCATCATGGCGTCCACGTGTTTCACAAGCAATAGAAAAAAAATAATTCCAGAGAAGCTTACCTAGTGTAGTATTTAAATCCCGATAAATCGGCCGTGTCAAAACACAAACTAGAAATTCAACACAATATCCCAAAAAGGGTAGTATAAAATGCAATACTAAAAGCTGAGTCACTATGACTGCACTAAAGCAAAAACCTTTCTTTATCACCGAAGGGTATTTCTAGAAGAACGAGATCATCGGTTTCAGTTTCAGTCAATTTGCCTTTTTCCACTTCCACGGAATCAGTCAGAATAAGTGGTAGGGCCGAGAACTGCGGTATCGTATTCTAACGATTCGATGCGAGGAATAATTCTAAAATACTAAACGACTTAGTTCTCGTTTATTATGGTTGTAAAACGACGGCGAAACCACAATTAATGAGCTGAAATTAAATTTTTCCAGAAATGCTAGGAAATACGAAAATTATAAACCTTTAAAAATCTAAATCGAAAAAAACAATTACTGGAAGATAGCCCATTCCTACTACCCAGTGCTACCAACCGAATATTACAAAAGTTACAACCGACCGCGTGGAAAGATAAATATCAGAGGTCCCAGAAAGTTATGAAATGTCATCAGCCAGTGACTGGAATGAAGCAACCGGGAGTACCAGAAAGTTATGAAATATTAAAACCGAAAATAAAATATGAATTTGACGGATCTAATGAGATTTTACAGTAGGCTTTATTAACCCAACTCTTAAAAATATAAAACGGTTTGCTGGCCGTTCTACGGTAATGCAATATAAATTAACCAAATTTATACCAATAACATAATATCTTATTTTAGTGGTTTGATGATCGATCTATGGCTTGCCTATCAACAAAAATAAATATAGTCACAAAGGGCCTATATAAGAGAAAGGGATGATCAAAATAGCTACTCATGACCACAACAGTGTTATAAAATCTAGTACAAATATATCATTAACCTATATGTAGAATAAAATTAATTTACATTAATAAATGCGGCAACCTTAAGGCTATTGACAACAAATCGAATCAATAAATTTAGAATTAATTAACCGAAGTATATTGACCCCTTAATAACTCTTACCGCAAAATAACGCATCTTTTGTTGCCAAATTCAGCATATAAAATGAACTTTAAAATCTTTTACACTGGCCAAATCAGACTGTTACAAGTTTAAACCTGAAATATTCAAAAACCATAGTCGCTCAATAACTCGTATAACAACCCATGCCCGGGGCGCTTATATACGTATATTGCAGATGTGACAGGACCTTGCCATAGGGCGTCTACAATATAACTGTAGTTACTTTTCATGCGTTGGGTTAGTTTTGGTTAATTTGGTTGGTTGCGCCTCCGAGGCGAGCGAAGTGAAATATTTGAGGACGAAACGTAACGGGAGTATTATATCTAACATTTATATGACAGTCGCCCTATGGCGAGGTCCTATCGCGTCTGCAGTTTACGTATATTATGCACCCGGGGCATGCATTTGCATGTCAGAAGTAAAGGCGTAGCTGTGATCGTCATAGATTAATTAAAACCATTTGTTGATAGTGCGTGCGAAAATGGTTGGTTAGAACTCAAGATTACGTTGTGATTTGTAGTAGTTGCTATAGAGCATGATACACGCTTCTTTCCTATAAAACTAGTAAATACCTATCCTTCTAGGACCATCTTCCGCTGTCGTCATCAAGTGTCACTTAAATCCATCTGACTAATGCTAATACTTTTAGTCGTCATAAAGAACGATTTCCCTTGCTTACCGCTCTCAATTTTAAGCCTTTCTTACTAAGCTAATACTTTAAATCCTCACAAGGTACGCTTTCTTGCTATGATCTCTGTTGTGAAACGAGTCACAACAGGTGAAATTGTATTTTATAACTTGCACTCGGACTATATTATTTGTCCTTTTATCTCGTAAAATTCATCCATGATTCTCAAAGATACTGTTTTTTTATCAAAACTCAATAAAACAAAAATATCTCAAACTCTACAGTATCGCATTTATATTTTTAATTAAAAGTAGGGTGACATGTTTCGCCTTTTTAAGGGCATCATCAGATCATTAAAATTATCAGTCCAACAGCACTGGCCAGTGTGCCAGTTCTCACTTGGAATAGCACACATGGAAACGTTGTTTTTTCGCTAATTTTAAATCGATATATTGGCTGTATCAGAAATATAATTTTACATGTAGATCTATATGCACGTCCTGTATCACCGCTGATCGTTGTCCGGGTGACACAGCACATGTCCATATTTGAAGCTAGGAGAACAATCCTACGGACATTAGGTCTAACTAGATTTTGACGTACATATACCCATATAACGGCCCTTGTATCAGCCGCCGAGCGATGTCCGGGGGGGCAGAACTTCACCGTGATCAAACTTTCCATGGTCCCGTAAGAATCTGCTAGACTCTTTAGTTATCTAAGTTTTAAACTCTCAATTCAGAAAATGCCCCGTTATCGTTTCATGGGCGTTATTTTGTATTCTTCTGGGCTCGCGCACCTGTGCCGTAACTCTTACCACGTCTCACTTGTATGCATTTAGTACGTTTATTCATGACAATGATTTAAATTCGGATTATTTTTGTTTTTTTTCTTTAATTAGGCAATGTAGAATTAAATAATAAGTAGTAAAGTAAAATAGGCCTGAGAAGAAATATTGCAAATAAAATAAAATTAATATAGGGCTGGGTTGTATCACTGGTAACTTATTAAATCGCTCTATCTGGCCCTAAAGCAATGCTCCTCAATTATTTTCTAAAAATTTTCATTTTAGGTCTCAAGAAGATTACGACTGGGGATTGAGCCAACTGGACGCCATTATGGATAGGAAAGAAATCACCGGGTCACATTTCTTGGTACTTACCAACTTTGGTGATCACGCCCTTCACCATATGTTCCCAACATTGGACCACGGCACGTTAGACCATCTATATCCCACTTTTAAAAAGGTTAGTATACATTGTGTCTTCTTTTTGTCTTAAAGGCATAAAGGCTAAATATATGTTTGCGTTTTCCAATATTCTGTTATTCTGTTGCCGACATATAGTACATTTAGGTGCTACAGAACGTTAGTAACTCTTGCCACTTGCTGTAATGACTTAATGAGCGACCATTTTTCCTTCGAAATAAAAAGCAACGAGGACAAAAAAGATGGAGATTCAATAGCCAAATTACTACAATTAATTTTGGATTAAGCCAATAATTATACCAAAGAAAATAATAGCTATGAGATAGAAAAATCAATCTTATGCAAAGACGTCGATCGCGAGAGGCGTGTTAATATTAAATAAGAATTATAGATTCGTGATGTGTTAAACCATTTTATAATTATAAAATGGTTAAACATACCCGTACCTTATTTAATGTTGTTTACTGATGAATAGTCAGCAACCCGCCTAGCAGGTTGACTCTCTGTGTGAGAAAATTGTACATGGTTCTAAATACTTTTGCTTCTGCAAATTCGTACTTTATCTCATATCTGGCCTTATTAACTAAAATAAAATATAAAAAATTTTTTGAAGCACCCCTTAGGACTTATATTATTTTATGTTAGGAAGGAAGGTTTTCCAAACAGCTGGGATAAGGCTTACCCCAAGATTTTTTGCATGACTGTAAAAAACATATCAATAAGGATGTATGATTTTTTTTTAAATGGTTTATTATTTTGCCCCCGCCCCCAAATTTCTGGCCGCCCGTGTGAGTTGCACTCAATACACGTATGGTAGGCCAGCCTTTGTAAGTAGTCTCTCTCTCTCTTAGTCATTTACTACTCGTTGAGCATAGGTCTCTCTCATATGATTCCATGTTTCTCTATTCTGGGCTATCTGGTACCAGTTCAGGCCTGCCGCCTTTTTCAGGTCATCATACCGTCTCTGTTTAGGTCTTCCTGCGCTTCTTCTCTCTCACCATGTTGCTTTTTATTTTACCACTCCAATATTCGGCATATCGGGCCACGTGACCTGCTCAGTTCCATTTAAGGGTGGTTATTCTTTGGGCGATATCTTGTACATGGGTCCTCTCCCTGATCCATTTGTTCGTTTTTTTATATTTCAGGCTTATTTTCAATAACTTTCTTTCGATGGCTTGCATTTTATCAAATATTGTTTTCTTGTTCATCACCCAAGTTTCTGCGCCGTAGGTTACCACGGGTAGAATACATTCATTGTAGATTTTTGTTTTTAGTTTTAGGGGCATATTTTTGTCAAGGACATGTTTTTACTTTCCATATGCCGCACATCCTAATCTGATTCGTCTCTCTATTTCCATGTCCTGTTTTTGTTTTGTTAGGCTTACCGATTCTCCGAGGTATGACTCTACTTTTTCTATTGATTGCCCCTGGATAGTTAGTGTGTGTTTTGTTTTGGTTATATTCATTTTTAGGCTTATTTTTTTCTGCTTCTAGCTTTAGGTCTTTTAACATTTCTTGTAGTTCCTTCTCGTTTTGAGCAAATAATAAGATTTCATCCGCAAATTTTAAATTACAGTATAATAATTCCTCTTAACCGGCCACCTCGGGACTACGCAAGTGGCCGGTCTTCGTTTTGGCCGGTTAATCCGACGTGTACCTGCATGTATATTTTTCACGTGGAAAATTTTAAAGACGTATTTATTCGTACATTTGAGTCTACCTACATACATATTACATTATTTCCATAACAGTTTTTAGAACAAGTTTACATATTATTCAATCCACGATGGAACGTCTGTCTCTTCGCCAGAGTGCTTTTCCCAACGTTAAGTTTGGCACACATTTTCGCCACGGATTCACCATTATCAATAATATATACGTATGTAAACAGGCCGGTTAATCCGTCGGCCGGTTAATGCGAAGCCGGTTAATAGGGATTATACTGTAATCAGTTTGTCTCCTGGTATGGTAATTCCTTTGTCGCACCAGCTGAGGTTGCTGAATACATCTTCAAGCACTAAGGTAAAGAGCTTTGGTGAGATAATATCTCCTTGCCGTACTCCTCTGTTGATATTGTGAATAGTAGTACTACCTAAATATTAAATAATGTTTTGCGAAGCTACTGTTAAAAAGGGTATTTAAATATGTTTATCTATATTTCATTAATGATATTTGCGGCAACAGGAATTAGACGTATAAAATATATTTATTTATAGGTTTAAGAGCTAGAGGACTAGCAAAGGTTTAATAAATTTTTTTGGAAATGCTAAAAAACACATTTCCGCGGGAAAATATTTAGGTTATTCATTCATAATCATAAAGCCATTGTTTCAGTAAATTGCCGTTTGAATTTAGAATGTCCATTAATTTTATTGATCTACCTATTAGAAAATGTCAGGCAATGTTTGTTAGTATTTTGATTACCGGGTCAGTAAACGAAATTGTAAGCGTCAACTTCGGTTTCCTTATAAAGATATATACATTTGCAAGGAGTGGATTATGCATTGTGGTAAGTTAAGTAAGTATCTACTTCAGAGCCTTCTGTAATAATTGAAGGAAGGAAAGGAATATTTCGTGCAAACCTAAGGCTGGATTTATAGATTAACATAACATAAGCATAGCATAGATATAGCATTGCATAAGCACATTACAAGAAATGGTCCGTTTATAAATAGGCTTTATGTTATGTTGCGCCTGAGCCGTAAATCGCAAATACTAACCTTACAAATTTCATAATTTTGTTTTAAATTTTTTAAACAAGTATATTATAGAGTCTTATGTATATTAATTTGTAAATCCTTACCATTCTCAAAAAGAACAAGCATTCAAAAAGCCAAAACACCAAACTTTATTGAACATCGCATATGTCATTCTCTCAAAAGGTAAATACAATTAAAATTCTGTGTTTTCATTGGTCAAGCATAAGCACATAGCATAAGAAGTTGAACATTGGTCAACTTCTTATGTCAAGCTTATGTTATGTATTATGTTATGTCGATCTATAAATTGCCTAACTTAAATATTAATGTTTAAGTTCTTATACTTATGCTATGCTTATGTTATGTCAATCAACAAATCCAGCTTAATTTATGTCACAACAAAGCGCTTTCGGCGGTTAGGACATCATCAGTGTTACCTGAAAATAAGCGAACAACCCTGTTGTAAACTAGTTTTAGGAAAAATGTTTTCATTTTAATTTATTAGTATGATAAAATATTTGTTTTAATTTTGTGGTAAGGCGCAACTATAAAATTCACTTATTTTAATTTACTTTTTTATTTTAATTATATTTAATAAGTTTCTTAATTTTTTATTTTTAAGAACTAATTTTAATTTTGTACTAAACATGCCGTCAACAAAAATTTCATATCCCTTTTGGTTTTTGAGATGCTAGTTGAATTTGAATATTATCACTTTTGACTCACCCCCCATATCTCAGTTGTCTTTTGACTTATTAGATAGCTGAAAATGTATTCTTCTAGAATTTATTCCTAGAATCCAGTGGCGTATTTTTTTTTCTTACGCCATTCGTTTTAAAGTTACAAAGCAAACATATGTTTTTTTAATGAAACACCACTTATATATTTAAGTAGTTAAATCAGACATTTTCTGTGATTTCCAAAAATATATAATAGTATAGATTTATTTTTAAAACTAGCTGAATAAACTACAGTTTTCTAGAAATACAATAATTATTTTGTATTATTGTGCGTGTTTATACTTATTATAAATATCCGGAAAGAACACATTTCTCTGATTGATTTTCTATACTTAAAAATAATTTAATTAATCATGGATAATTTACTCGACCAAGACCAAAAGCATACCATAAGGAAAATCAAGAATTAGATGAGATCAATGTTTTAGCCATAGTAGAGGCAAATTCATCTACATCTTGTAGGGCCACTGAAGCAGAAATTGGGGTCATTGAAAGCAGAGCCCAGAAAATATTGAAAAAATATAAGTTTAAGAGACATTATTTTCGGTTTGGTCAATCCTGAGACCACAGTAATAGACTTGAAAAATTAAAGTTATTTTTAAAATTTTTCCGAGTCTCTTTCGGACATTACGACGTACTGCAAGTGAAGATTTAATTAAGACTTTAAAAATTTCCCGATTTCCAGTCGGACATTGCGACGAGCTAGAAGTGAAGATTGTTTTCACTGTCATTTGCCCCGATAATTTCTCGCTTTTATACCAACTTTTCGACTTGTTCGTTCCCAGAAAAATCCGGAATCTGTACACCTGCGGCAATAAAAACACGTGCAGTGTGGTATGACGCAAAAAGCTCCAATGCTTTTATTCGAGTTTTAAGTGGTCTTGTAAATTCCAATCCCCGAGTGTTCAACAATTTTACGTTCCAAACTTGATTTCGTCATGGAAATTAGCTCACTCATGATTTTTTAAATTCCTAGCGGTAATTAAAATTTTAAGGTCACGATCTTTCACTTTTTGTTTCAATTGGTTGGATTCTGGAAATTGTTCTTATTAGAAACGCCCCCTGGCCAATGGATTCCTTTTTAGAACAGTTTGGGGGACCTAGTTTTTTAGGTTTGCATCTTGTGTTAGCTATTTCTTGAAGTTAGTTTTCTCTTAACATGCAGTCAAAAAAAATTTAAGTATGTCATCCGTGTTTTAAAATCGGATCCCGAATCGTGTGAAGTTAAACACCATGCCGTTTATTGAAATAGATTCCAATGATAAGTGGTTTTATTTTAATCAAGCTGTTAGGTGCTTTTATGGTACACTTTTATTAGGCAAAATAATTAAACCTTTTTCGCGATTCTGGCATTACTTCTTCAAAGTTAGACTTCAATTTGTTTTTAAATTTTGTTTAATAAAATAATTTTATTATTTTAATTGAACGTTCTCTCCCTTGATTTAATTCGAGACTTAGTTTAATTTTGGAACAATTAAAAATAATTTTTAAAGCAATTGTCGAATCAAATTTATCTAGATCAGGTGCTGGCCCTTGGTTAGCATCACAAGGCTATAAAAATGGGGTACATTGTACTTTTCACCAGAGTAATAACATAGAGATTAGAACACAAGCTTGATTTTTACCAGCCGAAGGAACTACGGGACAAATGATCATCTTCAAACTCTCATCGAAAAGGCCTTAGAATACAACATGCCACTAGCCCTAACTGTTGTCGATCAGGTATCCAAAAACATGAAATTGTGAAGTAAATACTTACCACAATTATTAATTATCGACTTCTTGTAAATGTACTCACATTTGTAAAAAAATCGAAATAATCGGCATGGCATCGGCAGTCAAAATATTGGCAGCATTACCTGACATTTTTTTATTGGTTTTATGATTTATAAATACAAGGTGAGCGCCGTGCGGAAATATGCCCCAAAGAAATGTATATTATAGATTTCTTCGGCCGAGATAACTTGAACAAGGGCGGCGATCTCGTTCCTAGAGCGCGCATCCATTGTGGGGTTCTAAATTTAACACTGAATAATTCTTCTGTTGAAACTATTATTTTCGTTGATTATATCGGTGATTAATCCAAAACAGATCGTACACAGATATTGGCTGTACTGCATAATAACATTTAAACTGAATCACGTAGGCTAAGCTGAATGGGCAATCTCGGCGTTATCAGTATTAGCACAAACATGATTGCCAATATTGACATTATACGAAGTAACGTCCTCTTTGGAAACATGCTTTTTGAAATTTGTGGGATGTTTATCAAATTAAAAAAATAATAAATGCAGTTGTATATTTAATAGTTTCCTGTATTTTTTTTAGGTGATGAGTCAATTTGACACCAATTTGAGAATGGTGTCCCAATTGGATACGATTTACGGCGGGTTCCAGCAACTGATAAGAACGACACCGAATGAAAAGCCTCCAAATTTAAAGAAATACGATATAAATAAGTACAAATAAGAACATTGAGACTGTTTAATTATAGTTGCTTTAATTATGTAAGAAACATTAATCTAAATAAACAATTGTATATTTACATTAAAATACTGTATTATTAACTTTCCTAATATTGAACGAGGTGGCCAATTTAAGAGGGGCCTATACCTTACCTCGATAGCTACAGGGGTTGCAAAAAAATTAAATACAGAAATTGTTCCTAGTAAAATGATCTTTATTTTTTTGTATTTTTTATATCGTCACCTTTTTTATAGAAGGTGGCCAAACAAAGTTACATTTTTTTAAATGCAAAACCGTATATATTTTATTACATATTTATATATGAGCATGGACCTGCTATGCACCGTTTCGAACTTGTTAGACATCATCCTCAGAATTCAGGTTGTGTTGTAACAGTCCGATTTTGCCAGTGTCAAATATTTTCGAATTTCATTTATACGCCGCATTTAGGAAACAAAGATGTTGTATTTTGCACTCATCGGGTTATTAATTCTAAATTTATTGATTCGATTTGCTAACAATACGCTTGAAATTGCCGCCTTTCTTAATGTAAATTAACTCTATTCTAAGTATGGGTTAACGATATATTTGTATTAGCATTTATAACACGTTGTGACTATATTTATTTTAGTTGATAAGCGAAGCACATTGTTATTAGGATAGCTTGGCTTGATTTATATTACATTACCGTAGAACGGCCAGCGAACCGATTTTTAAAAATTCTGTCAATAAAGCCCGCCTTTACGCTGCATTAGACTAGTCGATTCATATTTTATTATCGGTTGGAATATTTCATAACTTTTTGGAACCCCTTGGTTGCCGGACTCCAATCACCGGCCGATCATTTCTGAGATCGTTAGATCGGTTTTTTATATTTATCTCTTCACCCGGAAGGCTGCAGTCTTTGTAATGTTCGGTTGTTCGTTCCGAGTAATAGGGATGGGCTGTCCTCCCGAGATTGTCACTTTCGATTTAGGTTTTTACAGGTTTATCATTTTCGTAGGAGTAGTTCCTAGCATTTCCTGAAAAATTTAATTTTAGCTCATTGTGGCTTCCGCCGTTGTTTACCAGCATAATAAACGAGAACTAGGTCGTTTATTGTCTTAGAATTATTCCTTGTACCGAAATCACTTCACTTGGCATGTTTCAGCCCATTACTATTTCTTGCTGTTCTGACGTAGTTTTTTTTAATCTCGTAAAAGGAGAAACGCAATTGACGGAAACGAATCGAGATATCTTCTAAAAGTACAGGGTGTTCACCCATAATGTCCCCTCCCCCCCCTTATTTTTAAGCTACAAAAAAAATAAAAACAAAAATGTATGGTTTTTAATGCAGTTTTTGCACACGTTAAGGAAGAAACAAAAAATTGTACAGTATACAGGGTAGATCAAAAAGAAACAGTTATTTAAATCTAGCCCCCATTTTTTATTCGATTTTTCAATTCTACGTAAAATTCTAAGGATTTTTAACACACTATATGCCTATTCCTAATACTGTAGGAGTTATTGACAGTTGAAGTCGCTTTGTTTGCTCTTTTATTTTTTTATGGCAACAGCCACCTAAGAATATAACTTTTTGTTTAGCTTTTGAAGTCATTAAGGTGTAAATATTGAGTTTCCTCAATTCGGCCTCATTGCTTCGAGTAGTGCTTTTGTATCTTCTGTTTTAAAAATGATTAAAGAATTATTATTATAATTAAAAATAGCGACTTCAACCGTCAATAACTCCGAAAGTATTAGGAATAGGCATATAGTATGTTGCATTAAATTTTTTTAGAATTTAACGTAGAATCTAAAAATCGAATAAAAAATGGGGCTAGATTTAAAAAAAATTTTTTTTGATCTATCTTGGATACTGTACAATTTTCTGTTTTTTCTTTTACGTGTGTAAAAACTACAATAAAAACCCTACAATTTTGTTTTTTGTTTTTTTGTAGCTCAAAAATTAACAAAGTTAAGGGGTGGGGGGGAGGGACATTATGGGTGAACACCGTGTACCTTTCAAGGCGAGAAGGTTTGCCGTGAGTGCAGTCTCAGAGACTCCACATTTAGTTTTGTGATTTAATTCCACCCATTCTTTGGGGATATATTGTGGTATCTCTTGGTGTTTTGATACGACCGACTTTTCGGGATCTAAATACTGTACTAGGTAAGCATTTTCTCGGGAATTATTTTTTTCCCTATTGCCTGTGAAGCACGCGGACGGCGCCATGACGCTAATGTTTTTTTCTTATTTCTAGAGGCTTTCCACGTTCGTCGTATACGTATAAGACCGAGACCGTCGAATCTCCCGTAGCCCTCACACACGATCGAGGTAATTATTGCTACAGTTTTTTTTGTCTAACTTAATGATTTAATTGCTTTATCTGTGTTAACCTTTTTGTGCATAGTCCTTCATTTGCTTTGCATGCCTTGGATTATCTTATCTGTTCCATTTTCTCAAAGGTGAATTTTTATTTTAATGTAACTTGAGTTTTGATCATATGGGGAAATTTATATTTTTTTTAGGGGTGACTCATACCTATTTTTTTATATTCAAGTTGTCTGTATCTCAGTATTTCTTTTATTTGCTGATGGTCATTGAAAATTCATGGATAACTTTTGGGGGAATTTGTTTTATAAAGAAAATATATTTATGCAAGGGGGGCTATAGTTTTTTATTAAAGTAAGGGGGCTTTGTCTAATGCGTAATGGGTTATTTCAGGGTTTTACCACCGGGCTACCACTTTTACTAACAGGCTAGAAGCAGGTTTTTCTACCAGGCCTACAACTTTCGAATACCAGGCTACTTCTAGCTCCAGGCTACACTAGAGCCAATTAAATTGGCGAGTCCTCTACTAGTTTCGTCCTCAGGGCCAGTGCTCTAGCGGTACCAACAGGTACCCGGCGCCAGAGTTCGGCCGGATCTAAGTGGTATTGTACTGAAGCATTTGTCTTAATTATTATCTTTGTTTTTTTATTTTTGTGATTAATTATGATGAATTTGGCACTATAGATGGCGCCTTAAAAGAGCCAAGTTTCATTATTCATTTATTTTTCTGACCGCTTGACGTAATCGGTCTTAATTTCTCTCTTTTTAATATAAATCAAGCATTGACAGGCTTTAAAATAGTTTCAATAATTTTATTCTTTTCATTCATTAATCGAGTAATATAACCGCTCTGAACTATCTCTCTTTATAATATAAGTCAAGCATTGACAGCCAAGCCCAAGCTTTCAATAGTTTTATTCTAATTTTATTCCTTTTATTAATTTATTGAGTCATTTGATTTAATTATTGTGGCCGTTCATTGCTACATATTATTATTGCTACATTTAAAATCGGTGCAGCTATTAGCGCACGCATACCTAGATGTAATTAGCTTAGTTAACATCAAAATGATCACTTCGGTTTGTATTGTGTAGTGCATTTAGTTGTAAGGCATACAGTACCGAGTTTGAACAACATAATTAATCTCCGTATAATCACCATATTATACCAATTATTAGTTAAATTCAATAGACATTTTCTAAAACAGAGTTTTATCCACAATACCGAAACAGAATTTTTGCACTCGACGCGCGTTTCGCTAATGTTAGCATCATCAGGAGATGATTAAAACTGCAGTTTTAATCATCTCCTGATGATGCTAACATGGTTAGCGAAAAGCGCGTCGAGTGCAAAAATTCTGTTTCGGTATTGTGGATAAAACTCTGTTTTAGTGCATGTTGCCGAAGGTTCCAAACCCCAACGCAATAGTCATTTTGTCTTTAACTTGCCATTTTACTCCAGATAAATTGTTGCTGTTTTCAAAAAAAGAACTTAGCAAATATATTGTTCCTTAAATTTTAGATTGTGTTTTCTTGTATTCTTGTTAAGTTAAGGTTGAGTTAGTTGATTTAATACGTGGGCCTAACCACCCTGCACAACACAAGCGGAGCTTTTTTAGTTTAGTTGGACAGAACTGGTGGCGCTCTAACGACGCCACTACCGGGGCCGGGCATTTGCAATACGACTCTACGGGGCTAGGTTTCCTTTTAATTAAAAATCTTTACTTTTGACCTAAAAAAAAACGTGATGCAATGTATATATAAATTGTTGCTCGTTAACTTTTTAAACTTTTTCCACGTATTATTTTTAAAAAAATATTGCTTTTCTTTAGGCAATGTATGGATCGTACGCGTTTCAGAAAATGACACTTTTCTCATTTTTTTTAAAAGAGAAACCCTCTATAATATTGCATGTTTGAATCGCAATTTTAATAGCATTTTCAATTATATAACATAGTACGGGTCTCTGACTTACGGTTTTGGCTTAATTAGCAGATATCTACATTAAAAACTTGGTCATAAGATTTAAATGATTAAGATATGAAACTGGGACGTAGGTCCTTATCAATTTGTTCACAACCGTTTTGGGTCATTGTTAAGAAGCCATGTTAAAAACAGAATTTCAAGTAATGAGCAATGTTGCCAAATTTCGCAAATGACTTATGTCTACGTAAATGACAACAAAAATTAACACTAATTACAAATGTTCCCGAATGCATATTACGTACAAGTAAAATTAATTAAATTAGATTTTCAATATGTCCACCATTTTGAAGAATACAAAATGCTATATACTATTTCTAAATGGTGGATGGCATTTGAGACGTAAGATAGTTTATTGCCGGGAGAATTCGTTGCTGCACTTCCAAAACTGTTGAGGGTTCATGTTTGTAAACCATATCTTTCAATGTACCCACAAAAAAAGTCCATCGGGGATAAATCTGGACTCCTCGCTGGCCAGGAGATGGTTCAGTTTTCTCCAATCCACTTTCTGAAATTTTCGTTTAAAAAACGAATAATTTCAGCACTTCGGTGGTAAGGTCTTGCAGCCAAATTAAGTTTGGATGCTCCCGTTGTGGAATATTATTATGTATAAGTGGCCGAATTTCGTTCCTTAATGAGTTAAAATACTGTGCGGATGTTAAATTTTGTTGGTAAAATATGGGTCCTAAAATTCTAGATCTCCAGATTGCGCACCATACTTTCACGGCAACACAGCTTAGTTTGTGCTGAATTTTAAATTTGATCATTGCCTCAAGAAAAGCATTATTTTCTAAAAAATAATAGGTACGTGGAAAAAAAGTTTAAAAAGTTAATGAGCAACCCACCCATGATCATCATCTCTGGACATAGGCCTCCCCTATTTCTGCCCACTTCTTTCTGTCTTGAGCTGTCTGGATCCAATTTGTGGCGACTCTCTTTATGTCATCCGTCCACCGAGTTGGGCGTCTTCCTCTGCTACGTTTATCGGCTCGGGGTCTCCATTCCAGCAGCCTTTTCGTCCATCTTCCATCTGTTGATCGGGCCACGTGTCCAGCCCAGTTCCATTTGAGTCTGGCGATGCGAGAGATGACGTCAGTGACTCCTGTTCTTCGGCCTAGATATTCATTTCTTACATGATCTCTTAGAGACACTCCAAGCATCGATCTTTCCATTTTGCGATGAGCTGTTCTAAGCCTATTTGAAGATGTTATGGTCAAAGTTAGTGTTTCAGCCCCATAGGTCATGATCGGTAGCACACACTGATTGAAGACTTTTCTTTTTAGATACATAGGTAGATCGCTCTTAAAGACGTCTCTAAGTTTTCCAAAGACTGCCTGCAAGAGAGGGTTATTCTTCTCCCTAGTTCACATGTCTGGTTGTCTCTTGAGATTCGTATTTCGTGACCAAGATATGTATATTTATCCGCTAGTTTTATTTCTTTATCCTCTATAACTATGTTTCCACTAGGAACCAGATTTGTCATGAATTTTGTTTTAGAGAAACTGATTTCTAGACCTACTGCAGCGCACACGTCCTTAAGCTCCTGCAGCATTAGCTGAATGTCCCCGAGATTTTCAGCGGTCAGCACTATGTTATCCGCAAACCGCAGGTTTGTCAGACTTCGACCGTCGATATTTATACTCTTTCCTTCCCTATCCAGTCTTTTAAACGCGTATTCTAGGACTGTAGTAAACAATTTTGGAGACATCATATCTCCCTGTCTCACATCTCTACCAATCGGGATCTGTTTCGTATTGTCATGCAGCTTTACCACCAATGTTGCGTTTTTATAGATGTTATATATTAACTTAGAGTATCGATTATCGATGCGACATTCCCGCAGTGCTTCCAAGACTGCGCATATCTCAATAGTGTCGAAGGCCTTATGGAAGTCAACAAAGGCCAGAACCAATGGCCTGTTGTATTCGATCGATTTCTCAATTAGCACTCTATTGGCTTATAGGTGGTCGTTGGTTCCAAAACCGGCTCTGAATCCGACTTGTTCTAACGGCTGATAGAGGTCCAAATAATTTGCTTTCTAGTCTGGTGATAATTATTCTTGTGCAAAGCTTATAGAGGTGATTTAACAGGCTTATTGGTCTGTAGTTTTCTAGATCGGCTGCATCTTCCTTTTTGTGGAACAGTATTACAAAAGTGCTGTGCCATCTGCAGTGTATTGTGCTGTTGTGTAAACAGAGATTGAATAGGACCCTTATCTTTTGGAGCAGACAGGGACCCACGATCTTAATTGCGTCCGCCACCACCGTATCTTCTCCGGGTGCTCTGTTATTTTTGGTCTTTCTTAGCGCAAATTCAATTTCTTCCAGCGTGATATCTGGCATTTCTTCCGAGCCTTGATTTATAATGCCTTTTTCAGTTGATAGAGTATCGGGCTCTGAATCCCTATTTGTAATATCCTCCCTATTACTTTTATACAGCAGGTGGTAGAAATTCTCAACAGCCTTCAAAATTTCTTCTCTGTTCGTTATTAATCTTCCTTGCCGGTCTCTGATTTTGGTAATTTCTTTCCTTCCGGTCTCCAAGCTTCTTCGCATGACTTTCAAGCTTTTGTTGTTCGCTACAGTTTGCTCGATCTTCTCTTTGTTATGAGATCTGATATCTCTTTTTATGGCCTTTGACACTTGTTTATTGATTTTTCTCATTTCTTCATTTCAATCACGGCTTCGCATTTCTCTTTTTTTCTGATCAGTTGTGTGGTTGTTTGGCTGATTTTTTCATCTCTTTTAGTTTTTGGGCAGTACCGGGTTTGGCTTTTTTGTATGGCTGTTACAATGGAGTCGTTCATGGTGTCAACACCTTGGTGTTGATCTTGGTTTTCCAGTAGATTTGTGTTGTGCTCTTCGAACCCCAATACATCCCTGATGATTTAAACATAACCTGAATTCTGAAGATAATCGCTAAAAAGTTTGAAACTGTGCATCACAGACCCATGCTGGCATATTCGTTGAATTTGTGTTTGAAAGGGCTATTTAAAAATTAAATAAAATATAGGGTGTTTCATAAAAATAATGTAACTTTGTTTGACCACCCTGTATATAAAAAAGAGGCAATTAAAATATACAAAACACAAGGAGCGAGTCTGTTAGTACTCGAGACACTGATGTGTAACTATATCGACATCGGTTGTGTAACTTAATTTATTGTTTCAATAACATTGAACTGGATAATTTGGATCAATAAACTATTTCTACATTAGTCTAGTCTAGGCTGAACATGCAGTCGTTGGATCCGACAGAAATTCAGGTTAAATACTTAAGTACCTAATTAAAAAAAAATCAAAGCCATACGTTAAGGGTAAAATATTAAGAAATAACACTTAAATGCGCACTTACTATTGAAATGCAAATATTAAATTATATAAAATAATGTCTACTGTCTATGTATAAGACGTCTTAAAACAGTTGATCAATGTAAACAACATAATAAAATTATAAAATGAATCGACTTACCTGTAAGGAAGATCAATCTTAATTAGTCGAGCTTCGTAGTCCTTCTATGATAGGTGGTAGGTCTCATTTTATGTCCTATCAGCGCACAGAGTTTAAAGAATGTGATAAGTAAACAATCACCCTGGCCCGTCCTGTACCAATCCATATCCATCAGTTCATTTGTGATGGAACAAATCGCACTGGTCTGGGATTACGTATAAGGGTGTATAAGTAGAATAAAACACAAAAACAAATCTCCAAATCTACAGTGGATGGATGATTTCTGTGTTTTATTCTACTTAAGCAAAGTCAGTATCTTAGTGCAATATGGATGATTTCTTTGGTATAAGGGTGTGGTGGACCCTATCATAGAAGAACTACGAAGGTCGATTAATTAGGATTGATCTTCCTTACAGGTAAGTCGATTAATTTTATAATTATTCTTCGCTTCTACGTCCTTCTATGATAGTTAGTAGATGTTCAAAGCAAAATACAGTGCGATTTAAGTGCAGAACCATAGTATGAAGGAAACTACACTCACACTTAGGTATAGATGTACACACCAACGTGATTGATGCTTAATTTAGTTAGTCATAGAAACGTTACAAACTGTTTTTATAACCACTCCTTATTATTAATATTTATATTACCTATTATCCATTTAGCAAAACTGTTTTGCTAACTGGCTAAAGGTAGATTATATAATTTGTTAATAACAGTGGACCTCTCTGTCGAATTAAATCAATATCCAAACCCGACCTAAAGGGGGCCCAAGTTGCTGAATGACCTATGCCTATACTATGACTCTTAAAAATGCTAGTATCAGTGCCACTCTTGGTTAGATCCCCTTGATCCATCGACTAATAGTCTGTGTAGAAGCCGCATGGTGGGGTTGTATATGAATTAATATTGATGTATTATTTAAGTGGTATGATCCGTCATTTTTATATAATGTACTACTGGTCAAGGCCACACATAATTCAGGTTTGTTTAGGAAGAAAGGAAATACTAGACATGGATGCTTCTTTTATTCAGCGCCATTGCCAGATGTTTTTAATATTCCAGAATTTTATTTCAATCCTCTTATCATAGCGGTATATCTTATCTATGGATATTTGGGATATTGTCTGAACTCTTTCGCCCGAGGTAAGGATGAGCCATGTAACTAGTTTCTGAGCTAAATCATTAAGAGTTAAGGAATCCAAAGGAAAAAAAATCTAATCAAAAAATCTTATACAGGACCAGGATTCCACGTTATAGAATATCTAGATGTTGCTGGCTTCTTATTGTAAATAAATACTCCTGAAAGGAATTGTTTTAAAATATCTTCATCTTCTTAGTTGGTCCCAAAAATCAATGATAAGGCTAACCTATAAAAATTAAGAATTAAATAAGAAAGCCCTGCATTACATATTTCCAGATTAAATAATAAAACTAAATCCAATTTATAAGTGTATGGATCGTACTTATTTCTTAAGGAAAATCTCCGCCATTTTTATAGCAAATGGTGTATTCTTTAAGAATGTGTTCCAAGATAGATGCTAACATGACCGGAAACCGGAAGTCTCTTGTGGGATCCCCTTTTTGTCTCAATGATTCCCAGATAACTTGCATGCAACCAGGGAAACTGTTTTGTGAAGGGGATGGTTCTCCCTGAAAGGAGAACAAATCCGTTTCCTGCTGGAGGGAAATATTATTACTTCATCTATTAAGAATCTAATACCCATCGGGTACCATGACCGTCTTGGCCAATTTCGCCTTATCAAAATACCTGTACCTTTGTCTACTTTTATTTTTTATAATACTCTGTCAATTAGTGAAAATGGTGGAAGAGCATAGAAATACATTTCTTGTCCATTTAACGTGAAAGCGTCAACACATATGCTGTCTGGGTGTGTGCCATATGAAACATATTTCTTACATTTTGCATTGATCTTGGAAGCAAAAAGATCAATATCTGGGGTATCGTACTTATCTATAATTTGAGAAAAACTATTGTTATTTAATTTTAATTAATTTTTAATCTTATTTCTGGACCGAGAATCGGCTTCGATATTATCCTTTGTGTTTATATATGGATATAAATATGTTCCTTGATTCGTACCAGTCCCAAATAATTCTAATTTATCGTACTTAATATAATAGAGCATGTCGTATACTGCGCATCTCAATTACATTATCTATACGAAGTAATATGTTGCATGTAGACAGATGGCCTGCGAAACATTTGAGGGCGTAAAACCCAGCATATAGTTCCAAAAAGTAAATATGATATTATAGTTCCTTGTTGCCCCGAAAATCCTCTAGCAAGCCCGTTTTTGACGCATCTGAGAATATTTCCATACAGCATATTTTTGATCTATTTGTTTTTTTGGATTTATTTGTTTTTTTGGATCTATTAATATTATGTCAACAAAGCAAGCAACAAACTTTCTTACCTTTTGAAAATTTTGCCGACAAAATTTTTTCTCTAGTGATATTATATATGAAAATTTGAGACCTGTCAGTGACGAGCAGGGTGAAAGATTCCACCAAGATATTAGGACAATGGAAATTCGCTATCAAGGACGATGGGATCCAGCCATGATGAGTGATTACTGCTGGTTTTTGAAGAGAGAAGATATGACCCCTCATAAAAGGAAAAATAAATTTTAATTAGTATTTTAAGTCAATATTTTTAATCTTTGTGTTTTTCTTAAATGTAAAGTACATTTAGTAGGTGTAAAACTAAATAAAGTCGATATATACGGTTAAAAAAATATTAAATAATTTTTTTATATACATCAGATATTGTAACATTAAATGTAGTTCTATAAATGTAACGAGAAAACCTTACGTGTTACAATTTTTTTCTCATTTTTGTATTTGGATATGTCCATTCTACCATAATATGTTATTCAGCTTTATATTACATCAAAAAAAAAAAATCTTTGCCCACCTGTGAATCGGGTTTGTAAGATTCGAAAGTTTGCATCCCTAGTGGGAAAGCTAGTTTCGATATTATCTACCTTGGCTTATGGATGGCTTCATGTAAAACCATTTGGGTTAGTTAAACTAAAAGCTCTAAGACTAAACTGTAATAACTGTAATAAAGACATGTTTATCCCGAAATCATTAGACCAGGAACTAAACTGGGTTATTGATATTTTTGGTATTTTGTCAAAAATGTCATGGGCGAAATTGCCGAAAAGCAACAAACTTGAGTAAAACCTCGAGAATAATTTTGTCTACACAATTCTTTCTCGAGTGGTATTCTTCATGACTATTTCAAGAGAAAAACTAGACAATGCACCGTATTAACAAACAGAAGCTTCATTTATTTGTTAACAAAATTAAATGTATTACTTAATGATGTTTGTCAAACTCACAATAATAGTTAGTTGGTTTGTTATACTCTGGTTATACCAGACACCTTTCTGATGGACCTGTCATAGTTTTGTCGCTAAAAAAACCACTCAATTAACGGGCAGGTTGTAGTTTTATCAGTAGGAAACGAGCAGTTGCGATGACGACTGAACGAAATAGTCAGGAAAAATAGTCAGGAAAAAATGACAGATGTGAATGGGTGAAATGAATTTTTAATGACATTCGGGGACCAAGCGATTTGTAGGCATCTAAAAGTTCAATAACTAACTGTTGGTAGTTTGCATCCATATTGTTGCCTAAAAATCCTCTTACAACACTAACAAATGAGTTCTATGCTCTGAGTTCCTGCCTGGTAAGCATCTCTGTAAAATTAACGTGGTCCAGCAATTTTCCGATTTGTGGTCCAGTAAAAATCCTTTAATTTGGCATCACTTAACATAGGAAAGACTTCCTTTAAATATTTGAATCCATCACCATCTTTATTCATAGCCTTCACAAAGTTTTTCATCAGCCCAAGTTTAATGTGAAGAGGAGGCAGAAGGACATTTTTGGGGTCTACAGCAGGTCTAAACTTAACATTGTTAGATCCCGTTTGAAGTTCACTTCTTTCTGGTCAAATTTTTGTTATATAATGCTGATTTACTGCACGACTGTCCCATAGACAAAGAAAACAGCAAAATATCTTGTAAATCCTCCCTGAAGTTCTAGTAAAATTCCTATAAATTTTAAGTCCCCACATATCTGCCATTTATACGTGTTGTAGTTTATTTTATCCAAAACAGTGCGGATATTTTCATAACTTTCTTTCATCGTCACTGAATGGGCAACTGGTTTGAAATTTCCATTATACAATAACACAGCTTCTAAACTGTATTTAGACGAATCTATAAATAAACGCCAATCAGAAGGGGAATGCTCAATATCAAGTTCCTGCATTAAACCATCAACCATCAACATCAGTACACGAACATAACTAATTTTCCATAATGTAGAGTGCAGAAAACGGAGCATTTCTTTTTCTGAATTTGGTAATTTTCGTTTCGTTGGCTAATAAGTTCCATTCCTGAAGACGGGAACCAAGAAGTTCTGACTGTTGCTCCCACGTAATGTGTAAATAGTTTATATATACAGGGTTAGTAAAAAGAACCGGAACGCTTAAAAATCTTCAAAATCGTTAGGGCTACATTTGCAAAATTCGGTACCTGGGGATTTCCGGGCATGCGGAATTGGACCATGATATCGGCACTGTTGCCAGATTTCCCAGTTTTGTGCTACACGGAGTCATTTTGTTGTCTTAAATGGAATGCCCCACTTATTTTTATTGCAATAAATTGGGCGTATCAAAATTAGTAAGATCCCAAATTTTCAAAATTTTATCTTTTCTAATTACTGAGGTGTGACAACAACGCATTTTTAGTAAAAGTAAAAAGTACCGGAACGCTTAAAAAGCTTCAAAATCGTTGTAGCTGCCTTTACAAAATTCAGTACCTGGGGGTTTCCGGACATGCAGAATTGAACCATGATATCGGCACTGTTGCCAGATTTCCCAGTTTTGGGCTACAAGGAGTCATTTTGTTACTTTAAATGGAACGCCCCATTTGTTTTTATTGCAATAAATTGGGCGTATTAAATTTAGTAAAATGCCAAATTTGCAAAATTGTATCTCTTTTATTTCCTGAGATGTGACAACAACGCATTTTTAGTAAACAGTACGGGAACGCTTAAATATCTTCAAAATCGCTTAAGCTACATTTACAAAATTCGGTACCTGGGGGTCGCATTTTAACACTATGGTATAGGATTCGGCAGCAGTGTTAATTTTATTGGTCAATGTCAATGTATTCAACCAATAACAAGCCGGGTGCCGAAATCATTACCGCCATGTTAAACAGTGCTGAAAACGGGGCCAGAATGTTATCAATTTAAATTGCTTCTACTATTAAATCAAGTGCTGAAATCACTACTCGACTGTTGAGGAGTGCCGAAATACAGGTCCGAATGTCGAAGGTCGCCACTTTAGAATCGATGCGTAAGGAAGTTCTTTATCGTTTACGCGGTTTACGTTAGATATTATAACCTCAAAGTTCAAAAGTCATCGTTTTTAATACATGCCGAGTTGAGCAGAACAATGGAAGGTTGCATTAAAATAAAAAACAATATATACAGGGGAAAGTTTACAGGCGAAGAAGGCGCTATGCAGTGGCTAAGAGATTATGAGCAAAAAACTCTTACAACTTGGTGATTCAAATGTGGTCTCACAAATCCGCGTCGCCTTGAATATAGGTAAGTGTATTGTTATTGTAAAGGATTATTTATTTCATTTCAATAACGCCCGTAGCTTTTTTATTTTTGGAGCTAGATTTTTAAAAATATTTCTCGAGCTAGATTGTTCTGTTTGGGTTAGAAATAATTTTCAGAGTGCTTCAAAAATTCAAGGCGCACGAACGGCATAATATTGGTTAAACGAATGCAAAATATATTTTCAACAGACTTCCCAAAAGAAGAAGGTTTTCAATTCGTCAGCTATGTTTTTTTTTATGTATGTTTACTGATTTTTGCCAGATGGCTTATCTGATTATGATAATTATTTTTTTAAATGAAAGGGTTTAAATGCCTCTGAGGTAGTCACATATTAATTTGATGAAAAATTATTAATTTCAAAGGGGGAAATCAGGGGATGAAATCATTTTTAAGGCAAATCTAGAGTATTTGTGTGTTCATTTAGTTTTTTGATTGGAAAGGTTGCCTTTAGGAGTGATCCGAAATAATTTTACGAAAATATATCATCCCTAAGGATGGCAAATTAGGAGAAGAGAACTTTTTAAGACAAAAACCTTAAGTTAATCCAATTTTAGTTCATATTTTGTACTTTAAGAGTTCTTCCAATAAAAGTTTATAGAAAAAAATGAATCCTGGAGGTGGAAAATTAGGGGATCTGAAAATTCAAACAAAAAATTTTTATAGTTTATAGATTAATATAAATTATCATTTAAAATTTAAGGAAGAAAAATGAATATGTTTATTTTACACACCTTAAAACCTAAATTTTGATTTTATTTTATATCAGGGAAAGTTATACTATCTGATACTGTGAAAAACAATTGACTTACGACTTTTCAAGAAAACTTTTGTCTGTCATCACAGTAGTCATAAAAGAGTAAAAAAAGAGGAAAACAAGCAAGGCAGATCAAAAGTTACAGGGTGCCAGGCCGAGTTATCAATTACGATAAAGTTGACAACTAGTGATACTGTGAAAAAAGATAAATTTGTAAAGGTATACAATAATTATAATATTAATAAAAATTGTAAATTTGTAACATTGTACGTTTTTAAGGATGGCTATCCGACGATAATTATAATAAAAGGTGAACACAATCATACTTTGACAACGGCAGAGGCAGCCTCATTTCATCGTCCTAGGGATACTGTTAGATCGTGTTTTGAGTCATATTTCAATGATGGGATGGGAATTAAGGAGTCCGTAAACTTCCACGAATCAAAGCTGGAATTGCAGTACGGTATGGACAGTCCAGAATTAGCAAACGCAAGAATAAATCCGAGATACCGTACAATACAGCACTGGTTCACTCAATGGCGAATTTCAAATTTAGGACCACGATTTGGACCTGGTTCTATTGAGGTAGGTATTTACTCTATGAACTGTCAAATGATTCTCATAATTTAAACCAAATTATTTACAGAAATTAAAAGAAAAACGCGAAATCCACTTAAAAAATGGCATACTCCTTGAATACCAAGAGGAACCCTATTGTGTCCTGATTGCAACTAAACTGATGCAGCGAGCACACCAACTACCCTTTGCAAAAGACATAGCTTTTGTAGACAGTACTGCATCCTGTGATGTTAGTGGACATTCGGTAACATTCATGTTAACTCCGTGTGCCGTTGGCGCTGTACCCCTGGCAATTTTGATCACAAAAGGCCAATCTGAAGAAGACTATAGGTGTGGGTTCACTTTACTAAAGTCAAGTCTGGAGAATTCGTTTGGAGGTCAGGGTTATCCAAAAATTTTTATCACTGATGACAGTGATGCTGAGAGAAATGCTCTTAAATATGTCTGGCCAAATAGCAAAACTCTTTTATGTAGATTCCACATTTTGCAATCAGTATGGCGCTGGTTGTTTGACAAAAAACATAGTATAAGTGCAGATGATCGTCCCATGCTTTACAATTTATTTAGAGATGTTTTAATATCGGAAAGTGTTGAAAACGCTTCTGAAGCATTTTATATTGCAATTGGGAAAAATCATATTTCTGATAAAGAAAAAAATAATAATACTGTGAAAAAATATCCGCAATGGGTGGTGTACATTGAAAAATATTGGGAAAGACGTGAAGATTGGTGTATGGCATACCGAGATGAAACTACACACGGAAACCAAACAAATCATTTTTGTGAAGTGAGCATTCGACTCTTCAAAGATGTTGTCTTATCTCGGAATAAAGCGTATAATGCAGTTGCTTTAATAGATTTTATAGTGACTTGCTTGGAAGAGTATTACCAAAAAAGAATTCGAAATTTTGCTAATTCAAGGAATTCAACACCGAGATTGTTATTAAAAAAGCTGATACATAAAGCTTCCAATATTAACAGGGATGATATTTTGTGTACAGGTTCCAAATCTTATAAGGTTCCTAGTGCGCCTAAAAGCGGTGAATATTATTATATAGATGGAAACATAGGAGTTTGCACTTGTCACGATGGTAGATTAGGAAAATTTTGCAAGCATCAGGCAGCAATATACTTTTACTCTGATGAAACTATCATCAACGCACCTGCCTTAACGCCAGAATCTCGTTACGAAATGCCCAAACTAGCATTTGGTGAGAAGGTACAACCTATTTCATTTTACATGCCGTTAGTGCTCTCTGATATGTCTTCCAAGCACACTGAACAAACTGCTGATATTAATGCGAATTTAGATGAACGAAATGAGTTAATTTCGATCGAAATTGGTGCGGCCACGTCACCTACAAATTTTGTTTGCAGTGTGGCTTTAGATGAAAGGAAGGGTATTGATGAAATTTACTTGCTAATGCAACAGCATAACAAACGATTTGGAACTTCAAATGCAACCATTCAAAAGTGTATACAAAGACTTAGAAATATTAAAACAATGACATCTTGGGAATCTTTTCTGTGTACAGCTGGAAGTTCTGCACCAATTCGTCATCGTACTAAGATGAATATAAAAGTTCAACCAACTTCCATAAGCAGACGTAGAGTAGGGGTTACAAGGGGTTGCAAAAGGTTACCGATTGGTCGGCAACCAAAGGAAGAAGGAGCATCAAGGAAAAGAAAAAGAAATTTAGCACTAAATGTAAAGCAAAATGTATCAAATGCTATATCTCATGGAACAGGTCACTAAAACCTCTTACATTATTTTTTTGTTTATTTTCGAATTTTCTTCTTAATTTTTGAATTTTCTTTTTTAGAACGGAAGAATAAACATCCACATTTAATATGTGTATTTCATACTACCTTTTCTCGATAAGTGATAATTTATCTCCCTGAAATGAAAAATGAGAAAAAACATTGTCTGTATAGATATTGCAAACTAGCTACTTACATTATATGGGAGGAAAATACCACTTTTTCACCCGCGGACTATTTATACATAAATCCAAGAAATATATACATATGATTTTTTACATTTCCTTGCATCCTTTGTATAAGTTGAGTTATTTTTTATAATATATAATTTTAGATTTTTTATGAATTTTTTCTTATTGCTAAACCAAATTATTAATTTTAAAATCATTAAATAATATCATAATAGGAACGTGCGTTGATTATTATCTTACGCATCTCTAGAGAAACGTGGCCGAAGTATTTTTAGCGAAAGGTAAGTGAATTTAAATTTGAATTGATAACATTCTGACCCCGTTTTCAGCACTGTTTAACATTCCGGTAATGATTTCGGCACCCGGCTTGTTATTGGTTAAATAAATTGAAACTGACCAATAAAATTAACACTGGTGCCGAATCCCTATGCCATAGTGTTAAAATGCTTCCGGGCATGCTAAATTGAACCATGATATTTACACTGTTGCCAGATTTCCCAGTTTTGCGGCACACGTAGTTAAAATTGTGAAGTTGTAATAGCTCAGCACATGATGGATAAAATTTTGAAAATTTGGAATTCTACTAAATTTGGCGCAGCCAATTTGTTGCAATAAAAACAAAAGAAGCGTTCTATTTAAGATACGTGTACAGCAAAACTGAGAAATCGGGCAACAGTGTCAATATCATGGTTCACTTCCGCATGCCCGGAAATCCCCCCGTACCGAATTTTGTAAATGCAGCTTGAGCGATTTTGAAGATATTTAAGCGTTCCCGTACCTTTTACTAAAAATGCGTTATTGTCACATCTCAGCAATTAAAAGAGATACAATTTTGAAAATTTGGTGTTTTACTAAATTTGATACGCCCAATTTATTGCAATAAAAACAAATGGGGCGTTCCATTTAAGATAACAAAATTACTTAGTGTAGTGCAAAACTGAGAAATCTGGCAACAGTGCCGATGCCCGGAATCACCCAGGTACCGAATTTTGTAAATGCAGCTTGAGCGATTTTGAAGATATTTAAGCGTTCCGGTACTTTTTACTTTTACTAAAAATGCGTTGTTGTCACATCTCAGCAATTAGAAGAGATAAAATTTTAAAATTTTGGGGCCTTACTAAATTTGATACGCCCAATTTATTGCAATAAAAATAAGTGGGGCGTTCCATTTAAGATAACAAAATGATTCCGTGTAGCGCAAAACTGGGAAAATTGGCAACAGTGCTTATATAATGGTTCAATTCTGCATGCCCGGAAACCCCCAGGTACCGAATTTTGTAAGTGCAGCTTGAGCGATTTTAAAGATATTTAAGCGTGCCGGTACTTTTTTACTATAAATGCGTTGTTGTCACATCTCAGCAATTAGAAGAGATAAAATTTTGAAAATTTGGGGCCTTACTAAATTTGATTTGCCCAATTTATTGCAATAAAAATAAGTGGGGCGTTCCATTTTATATAACAAAATAACTTCGTGTAGCACAAAACTGGGAAACCTGGCAACAATGCCGATATCATGGTTCAATTTCTCACGCCCGGAAACCCTCAGGTACCGAATTTTGTAAATGTAGCTTTAACGATTTTGAAGATATTTAAGCGTTCCGGTTCTTTTCACTAACCCTGTATGTATTATTTATCGAGATTTTATTTAAGCATTTCGAATTTACTTTTATAAGATAGTTGACCATATTTTGTTACCGCAGAGCTTTCTAGCTATTGCCCATTGCCCCCCATAAACCAGCTGTGGGTTTTTACCATAATATCGGGTCAGTTCTCTTTGGTCCTTTTTATTCTTATTTTTATTTTTATTAAGGTTTCCTGGAATTCAAGCCAGCTGTTATATTGCAAGAACCACGCTGAATGGTCATTGTTTTTTGCTGGGAGGGTACACACCGGCGAGTGCGTCGCCAAGCAGGCCTATTTTCGGTCTTAAAGTGGAAATAAAAGTTAGTATTCTTCGGTCCGCGTTTAGTTACACAACCCTAGGTAGAGAGCTCTGCTTATTTCATATTTTTGCTGATATCGTATATTTCGTTTACTTTTGTAATTTAGATTTTCAAGAATAAATCTTTAACTCTCTCCTGATGTTCGGCTCTGCCAAAACTGAAAGTATTTCAAAATCACGAGTAAATTAAAATAAGCGTATAATCTATCTCCAACGCTAAACTTTGATAACCCCAAATCACATACTAAATCATTTAACTCACTTTGAACAATTAAATATGTGGCTCGCCGGAACTGGAACCTGGAGTAAAAGTAGGGTCGGTGCACTGTTCTTCGGAGCTGCCTGATGCGTTGTCTCCAGTATCTTCCAAAACAACAATTTGCCGATCTAAAGGTGCGATCGGCACTGGTACATCTGCATTATGAGGAACAGGTCGCATTGCAGAACGCAAATTTGGATAGTCGATCTTGTGCTTTCCCTTTTTGGAATAACCTTCAGTCTGTGATTAGTGGGTTCTCGCCATACCGTAGGGACTGCAAAAGGCATGCTTTTTCTCTTCCCATTCATCCACTGCACCAATGATACGCTACAACTAACACAGCACACATGGGGAGCCCAGTTCTTGTCTTGATCTCCAATTAAAACACCAAAATATAGCAAGTAGTAGGATTTTTAACACTTTGAGAAAATTACCTGTCTTGTGATTTCACCATAAATTCTCCACAACTGCGGCGCATTTGCCTCGACATGTCCGTCCTTAAAACACTTTCTTATCTACACCCAGAGAACCTCTCACTTCGAAACTCAACAGAAGACTGATTTCTAATCTTAATTTTATGTCTACTATTGTTCAGGTACTTTTCCTGTTATAAAATGCATCCTTTGTAACCGTCCCCTCATTACATTGACTTCCCGCTCGACTACCTGCAAATGTAAAAGGGTCTTATTGAGCTATTGAAAAGTGGTACGTGTTAGGGCTTTAAGAATCTTTTCCTATTATTAGAAGGGTATTTCCATTTTAAAAATAAAGATCTGCTTTGTGTTACTAAAATCTTGTCGACCTGTGCTACGTTATTAAAGACTGTAAAAGAGTGTAAGTGTTCTCTTTGAAAATACAAGCGTTATCCTTTGACACTATCAATAGACAAAAGAAAATATTAATGATGCAAATCTATTTTGTCATCTAATATTTCTCGGAAATTAATGTTAATGCTTTACGATAATCCTCTAGACAAACAATGATTTGTAGGTGATATTTTGATCGCTATATTATAATTTAAAAAGATTTAATTACCTAAAAATTATGAATCACAGTCTTATGTTTCTCAACTCGTCAGCATATATTCTCTTTCCACTTACTTTCGGCATCGCACTAAATAAAACCTACTGCTCGTGACGGCGCAATAAAATTAACTAATGGATATGGCTTGGTACAGGGCGGGCCAGGGTGATTGTTTATTTATCATAAAATGAGACCTACCAACTATCGTACAAGGACGTAGAAGCGAAGAATAATTTAAAAAGATCTTACTTATATTTGAAATGTGTGATTTAAACGCAGCTCAAAAATACTGAAATATTTGTGTGTATGTATTTTTTAGCTGCTTTGTGAATCTAAGTCGCACATTTAAAATAACTGCTGTTCTTTGATTATGTTATTATGTTCAGCAACTTTTCCACACTTTTGCCTTAAAACTAAGCGTCTGTCAGTGTTGCCAAGTTTTTGGTAAACATTGATTTTTTTTAAAAGTTAATTCTCTTTTTATTTGATACATATTGTGATTAGATAAATTGGTATTTATCTTTAGAAAAATAATAGCGGTCTTCTCTTAACACGCTTTAAGCAAAGCAGGAACCTGCTTTTTGTAGGCATGCGTACAAATTTACTTGCAGCAGATTCATGAACTTACAAAAACTAGCTGTTTTGAGAATCAAACAAAAGTTCTCTATAAATTGGAAATATTTCCACCTATTACAATATGAATCACAATTCTGTCGAAAATACATCTTTATTTCAGAGAAACCCAAGAGAGGTTGGCAACACGTTCATTGACAATATAACTGTATTTATTGGTTGACATAACAAGTTAAACGTTCAAATTTAAGTCAGGCAATTTATAGATCGACATAACACAAGACACTAGGTAAACTTGACACCAACTTTTAACTCTTATGCTATGCAGACGAATAAAAATACGGAATTATAATTATTGTATTTACCTTTTTAAGGAACGGCTAACTGCAGCCCAAATGTTAATAATGTTGCCAAATTGCTTTGTCAATTTCTCGTTCCGCTATTGCCCTCCGTTCGCTTGCTCGGTACGGGGGCGCAGCCAACTAAAACTAAGCAAAACTAACCCAAGGCATGCCCAAAATGAGGAAAAAAACGTTTCCTACATAACCTTAAAAAAAAAATAAAAAACAGCACTTCATTGAACCGTAAAGACATGGGTAATTCTGATACATCATATTGCGCATGCGATAGAATTGATAACGTTGTTATCATTTGGACTGAAGTTAGTCATTCCTACATTTTTTTTTTAACTTAATGTAATGTTATATAATAAATTAAATTATATTTCAAAATCTATTGCTGCTTTCGGCTATCAGGGTCCTTTCGTAATATTTGAAATCATCACTGTCGAAATCACTCAGATTTTCGTACAAATTCAGTTGGACGGGTTTGACTAAAACGTTATATTTTACCGATACCGGCGTTTCATCCTCGATCACTTTTGTGATGCCGCTAACGTTGCTGCTGATATTGCTCTGCGTTTCGGAGCTTTGTTCGTCATCAGGCTTGGTTTTCTTTTTGTAGTAGGTTTTTATTAGGGAACATATCATTCTCTCCACGACAGTTATGAAGCCAATCACCGACAATCCTAAAATGAATAATTGTTGGATATTTATTTTCAATATCAAATTGTGTATCAAAACGTTAATTTATTTGCAACGCAGCATGACGAAGATTAAAAAAATGAGCGAGTCTGCTAGTACTCGAAACAAACATATCCTATATCGACATGCAAAAATATTTGGTTATGATGTCAGAGCTGCTGGCACATTTCCGTCCCATTTGCCTAGATTTACCCTCATATCGACGCGTAAAATGTTTACACATCACAAAAGTTTTTGATAATCTTACTTTACGCATCAGTCTTATTAAAATAACTTTTTGATACGTTGACATAACGAAGGAATAGTGAATATGTCTTATAAAAAAACCTGTTCTAAGCAATTTGATATATCAATATGATATTACCCAAGAGAAATCCAAGTGATCCACCGATATCAGAAACGAACCCGTTTATATTATATCCGAGGACTTCCTTCATTTCCGTCACCAGGTTATTGGCGTAGTACATGGCGACAAAACTGTGAGGATCGCTGTCTTTGTCCACAGGTTTCCTGCTTATGATGGTTGGCGTATAGATGGTCACGTGACACGATTTGGGACAGGAGCAGTTAGCCATCAACCATCTTCTATTACTAAAACCACGTTCACGATTAGCTGGGAAAAAGTTACGGAGTAGCTCACTGAACATTATGAGTTGAAGGGCGTCGGTCTTAAAATGGCCTGTAGGACCAAGTTGCACCTGATACTCAAGATGTTTAGTGGTAGTCCTCAGTGTGATTACAAAAATATAAGTATTCGGAAATTTCTGAAGCTTACTGTCTTAGGAAAAAAGATGTCAACAATGTGACTTGGTTGACTGTGGAACATTGGGGCAACCAGTCGTCCGGTAACAACCACAACCATGGCAAGGTGCAATTTGTCCTGTTAGCTATTTGGTAATAAAGGCATTCTTCTAAGCACTGTAAAGTATTATGTTTATGTTACTGTCTCTATCGACACTCTGTAAATATAGGTAGTTGTAATGTTTATTAGCTAAATAAGGTACGTTTCTATAACTCTATAATTAATATAAAAAATAACTTACTGTCAAAAGTATCTGCGACACTTACCCTCGACCGACTATATGCTGGCTGTACAAAAGGATCGATACAGGGGTTCTCGTAAGTGTTGACCCGATGAAATTCCTGATATTTCAGGTGCAATCTTATATCCTCTTCAGCCTCCAAGTAGATATACTCCAGGAAATTATTGTCCTGCTCGTACTCCGCTAAAAATAACGGACATACAAAGTGACAACGTTCCATTCACCATCGCGCGTAACTTACACGTCATAATTTCATTGGCGTCGTGCACGTACACGTGAAAACCGTACTGCGACACGCCATAAGAATCCACGTTTCTGTAAGTCATGTCGTGGTCCAGATAGAACCACCAACCGCCTGATATGCTGTAAGTACTCGAGGAAACTCTGGGCGTGAAAGAAAAACACTTGCCGAAGCTGATGGTCTCGAACGATATCCAATCCACGGCTAAAAAACTCAAAAAATATGTTTAATGTTCAGAATGTTTAACTTTTAACAGCAGTCGCGACGTGGGCCCTCCGGATCCCTGGTATAATTTGAATTGGCTCGCCAATTTATCTCACTAATCCTCTGCCTCCGTTGGAGCATCAGGAGTACGTTTCTAACAGTACTGAACAGATAGGTAAGTGGTGCGGTCGCATTTATAAGACTTTCTAACTTTCAGCAATCTTGATCGGGTGGTCGGGGGGATCTCATAACGGTATTTGCGTAATATTTTAGAGTTCGTTATCTTGAGCTATTGTGTGATTCAAAACGGCATCAAGACGTGTTCCGGACAGAGTTAACATTGCTGATCCTGACTGAAGCTAAATTCAATAGTATGCAGAATCACTTAACTCAAAGCGTGCATCATTCCGAATCTGAAAGTTAATTGGGGATCACAGGCCAGAAAAAAATCAGCCTGATAATACATCAGTAGACAGTTCATCAACAGAGAGTGACGATGATCTTCAAAACTTTTATTATGGAAAGAATCGGTTTAAATATCTTGAGAGTGTCTGGTGTTCAAATTTCTCAAACTTAGGGAGGGGCGTTTGAGCTATTGAATGCTTGGGAGCATATTGTTGATGATTCAATGCTACAATCTGTTCTTACATGAAGAAACCACAAGCTTCATAAGTTGGAATAAAATATTCCAATCCTCATAGAACTTGTCAACTATCGAATGCTATGTTGCCATCTATGGAACGGGTAGAGAAATTTTTGATAATTCTAAACTGTTTGTGATTTGATGATAGGAGAGAACGTGATGATCGCAAAAAGACAGCAATATTAGATTTGTTGGAAATGTTTAACAACAGCTCACTATTGATCGAATGTTGGCTACATTTCGAGAACGTTGTGGATTTAAAATTTATACCCCATCTAAACTGGCGAAATATGGTCTGAAGATGCAGTGTTTGGTTGATGCCCGCACCTGTTATATTTACAATACCTATTCATATTATGGTTAAAATAGTGACGGCATTAGAAGAAACATATTACTCCCAGTCAAGCCGTTTTACGATTATTCAAACCCATATTTGGAATAAATAGAGACATAACCACTGCCAATTGGTACGCTCCTCTAGAGCTTGCAAATGCAAAGATCATCGATGGCCGGGGCTTTTGCAAAGCAGTTGCCCTATGACAAGTTGACCTCGCAAGGGAAAAAATCCTTAGTAGAATTTCAGCCTGGAGAACCATAGGAAACAGCTGAGGAAGCTCTTTAATAGGGCTAGACACAGCGGGAGTATCTGGGTGAACTAGTTGAACTACAAACTGTTCACGAACACATTCAGCTCAAGGCTGCGCTCAGTGGTCTGTGGGCTTGCCGCAGGGCGCTGGTGGGGCCTGGGGACTTGAGACGAGAACTATGTTGTGGATCTATAGGACATTGATTGCTCCGATACTCAAGCACGAAGCGGTCGTTTGGTGACCAGGAACCTGGTGAGTTTGCCTCCGTCGGTGGATTGGGTGAGGCATGAGACGGTTGGGGCGGCCATGAGATTGGCTAGTGCAGGAATGTGAAGGGAGAATGTCTCCTACCATAGTCACTGCAGTCTGTGGCGGGGCTGGTCTGGGGACCTAACCATCCTGGATATGCCGGGTGACATGATGATAGGCTTCCACGAGGGCTAAATTTCCTCTTCCCTACGAAGGAGGACTGTCTGATTTACAGACGGGTGTGTACTGTGAGGCCCTGGGGCAGGCAATTATTCACCTCACTGGGTGAGTACACTACGGTTTTTCAAGCAGAAATTCTTGCGATCATGATGGGGGTCTGGGAGTCGTTAGGCTCTATCGGTGGCAGAAGAATTTTCTTTTGCTCCGACAGCAAGGCCGCACTCATGGCGCTGAAGTCGGTCCGCACGCGCTCCTTGTTGGTGAGGGAGTGTAAGAGCTGTCTGATTGCAAAGCACAAAAAGGTTACGCTGGTTTGGATACCGGTACTCTTGTGTGTGCCGGGAAACGAAGCCACAGACGTCTTAGCTAGAGAAAGCTCCACGCCTAGATACATAGGGACTGAGGCCTGTGTGAGGATCGCCCAATGTGTTCGCGAAATGGTTTTGGAGGCTTGGACGGAGGGTTGGGCTGAAGAGGTATGGCGGACAGCTCCGGAGATGAGACAGACCAGGCTCATGATACATGGGCCCACGAAGAGGCACACCAGAGGGTTGATGGGCCTACAACGAAAGAAGTGCAGGGCGCTGGTCAAATTCTACACAGGGCAGTGTAGGCTTAGACGGCACCCGACGTTGCTGAGGGATGTAGAGTAGGAGTAGTGTAGATGGTGAATCGAGGACGATGAGACCCCACATAATCTACTTACGGAATGCCCCGTTTTCGTGTGAGCAAGATTTAGCATTCTTGGCGCGACGTTTAATACTTATCTTGTGGAGGGGTGCAATTTGCCGCTTTAAAAACATTGCCTTATAAATTTTGTCTAAATGGTCGACTTTAGAATATAGTTTAAAGGGATGCTTTTTGGATACCATGAACTCAAACATATCGGTCCACTTGAACTGATTGCCCTCGTTGTCAACCCGAACTGATAACTTAAGTCATAGGAACTGATGTGTGATATTTCAATTAATCAACTATTGACCAGATAACTTAAGGCGTTGCTTAAAAAAATAGCACAAGTCCAAAATTGTCAAAATAGAGATATTAAATTTAAATTATTTAAAATTTAGGAAGTCATTAAATGAAAAATCTCTTAGGTATTGAGTTACGCTTTCATAACAATTGCGCTATAGAGCAAATCGTAAAGGCGAACTAGGAGATCCGCCTTTCAAATATTTATATAAAAGACGTATCTCGAGAAGCGTCTTTTAGTTTGGGTTAGTTTGGGTTTATTTCATTAAACTTTCAGAAACGCCGTTGTTTACTTTTCACTTTTCATCTAGTGAACAGTACGTGTTTGAGCTAAGCCATTATGTCACAATTTGAAATACGTTTAAATATGTGCATCGGCGGCGTATATTTCCAATTTTCGCCAAATTTCGAGATACGCATTTATCTATTTTCAACGGCAATATTTCGTAAACAAATCTGTCTATTTAATTATATGTCTTTGATTTTATGAAGGCCCACGATATTCAAGATTTATTATAATATTTAGTTTTGTGCTAGTAGAAAAAGTCTGGCAATACTGGCTGAATGTTGTGTTGTGGGCGTTTGAGCACGATGTCCAGTCAACCGAAACCGAATAAAACCAATTCGCGTTTAGACACTCCAATTTTGAGCCTTCAGCCATGTGTATGTGCTAATTAGTATATTTTTCAAAGTTAGTTTTTCTTGATTTTGGGTATGCCTTGGGTTAGATTTGTTTGATTGTGCCCCCGGAGCGAGCGAAGCGAGCGGAGGACTATGCGTGAAGTGAAATAATAGAACGATAACACTGCGCTGCTGCCAAAGGCGCACGTCCGGAGATCAAAAATTTGGTGTACGCAGACGTGAGTATTAAGCCATAGGTTATTCAAGCGGCCCTGGCAGACTTCTTCTAACTGTTAACCGTTGTTTCAATAAAGGAGATCAAGCAACGCTGTTAACCTTGAAATTAGGTTCTCTGATATCTATGGTGGAAACAATTCGGGAACAATGCTTTGGATTAACTCCTCCAAAAAATGTGCAAGAAGAAACCTAAGTTCAAGGATATTAGAAAACACTGGTAACGCTACTTGAATATCCTGCGGTTTCATTCGACCTCGGTTGCCTGAAGATCATGATCAAGCTTACAATATTTAGGCCAAATTTTTCCTAATGTTCTTCAAACAAAGTTCTTCTAATACTCCGCAAGTAATTAAAAATTCATTTAAGTTATTACGTGCTAATTCGCCTCCGTATCCATTATACGCGTACAATCCAACAACCTCTCCAAAGCCGTAGGTGGTCTCGTTCAAAAAATCCTTAATGGTGTACCGGTCGAAATAAAAATTTCGAAAAAAATTTTGCGTGAGCAAACTTTCGCTGCGTCTCAATCCGTATTTCTGTAATACGAAAAATATTAGTCAAGACAAATTACGAAATAGTATATTGTGTAACTAGGAGGAAAAGCAAAACATCCCTGGACGACTGTGGTAATTGCTGGACGAGGCGCAGCCGAGGCCAGCAACACAGGAGTCCAGGAATGTGCTTTTCCTACGAGTTGCACATACTATTTTTTATCCGATCAAAATTAATTAGAATACGTACTTATAAGAATAGAGACAAATCTTACTCTAAATAAAAACGGTGTTTTAAGTTTAAACTCAACATAATATCAAGTTTTGAATCGAGCGAACTTGAAGTTTATTACGTAACTACGGAAATAGCATCTAAATGTTGCTTTTGATAGACGTCAGATCTGACAAACAAGGCGTTTGAATAGAACAGAAATGTTACATTCCCGGCCTAGGACGGGAATGTTATATTCCCGGACAGTTATTTTCTATTCTTGTACAGTTATTGCATGTTGCTAAGCAACGAATACAATATACTGGAATCATGCCTTTTGCGGTGAGAAAACACATCGCAAAGGTGTCGCTTTCCGTCCGATCGGATAAAAAAGATATCGTGTTTTTTTTAGTAACTCGTTTTTGACTTATCGCTCTTACACTTACCGGAAAATGCTGAATTTTGAATGGTGGTCTTCGACAAACCGTTACTGATGGATAGCTCATGGTGTCGTTCAAACGGAATCCGTAATAGGTAGTGATCGGAGGAGTCAAAAGTTTTTCCACACATTTCCCTACCTAGAAGTCACGACCAAGTAAATCAGAACGATCTAATGTCAAACGAAACTTTCCTGATAAAATTGAACGCAGCTTGTACACATTTTGCAAAAGTAAAACCAAAGTATATGTAAACTAGTAAGTTCACTCAGCGGTAAATCCTTTGATGTAATTCAGCCACATTCTTTTATATCAAGTGACAACTGGAGATGACCGATGCGCTGCGTAAGTGTCCGATTGATTCGCGTGGCTTTCTCTAGTCAGAGATGTATTCAGGTGATTGTATGGACTCGTACCGAAAGACCTACTGAATGCCGGCCGGTTGAAAAATCAAGTGAAACTGAGCAAAGTTGTAAAAATATTTTCATAGAAGGAAATTGAAGAAAAATTTGCTATCCGTTTGTCATTTTTAGGTGATATCACTGTTGCTATCTCAGAATCTAACAAGAATTTAACAACACTGCAAATCGATCTTGGAAAGGCATCAATAATGGCAACTTTCTAATTTAATCAACTTTGTAGCTTTGACCGTTTCAAAGATATCAATAATAGTGGAATTACCTAAAATTTATTTAAAAATATATAATAATATAATACTTCGGAATCTCATTTTTACTACACTTCTTTGGTTTCATGAAAGTATTTTTTCAAGGCCACGTTATGACATGGTTTATGTTTTCGTCTCGCGTTACGGCATTTTTGTATCGTTGATTGGACGACTAACCAAAAGTAACCAAATCTATCAAAATTGATTGTATCGTATCGGCACCGGCACCGGTTCAAATGACTACAATAAGCTGAGACTAAGTGAAACTAACCAAAACTTGATTCGACGATTAACCAAAACTAACAAAATCTATTAAAATTTATTATTTAACCGAAAGTTGATTTTGGGACTAACCCAAACTAACCAAATCTATTAAAATTGATTATAACGTATCGGAACAGATTCAAATAATTAAAATAAGTTGAGACTAAATGAAACTAACCGAAAGTTGTTGACGAATAACCCAAACTAACCAAATCTGTTAAAATTGATTTTAATGTATTCTGGAAAGCTTGAAATGACTAAAATAAGTTGAGAATAAGTGTAGCTAACCGAGAGTTGATTGAACTACTAACCCAAACTAACCAAATCTATCAAAATTGATTATAACGTATCGGATGACTAAAAGAATTTAAGACTAAGTGAAACTAACCGAAAGTTTATTGGAAAATTAACTTAAACTAAAAAAATCTATTAAAATTATTTATAACGTATCGGCACCGCATTAAATGACTTAAATAAGTTGGGAATAAGAGAAACTAAACGAAAGTTGAATCGACAACTAACCCAGACTAACCAAATCTATTAAAATTGATTATAACGCATCGGAATCGGTGCGATTGAAATAGTTAAGACTAAGTGAAACAAACCAAAAGTTGAATCGAGGACTAACCTAAACTAACCAAATCTATTAAAATTGATTATAATGTATCGGAACCGCATTAAATGAATAAAATAACTTAAGAATAAGTGAAACTAACCGAAAGTTGGATCGACGACTAACCCAAACTAACCAAATCTATTAATATTGATTATAACATATTGGAACCGCTTTAAATGATTGAAATAAGTTGAGAAAAAGTAAAATTATCCGAAAGTTGAATCGATGACTAGACCAAAGTAACGAAATCTACTAAAATTGATTATAAAGTATCTGAACCGGTTCTAATGACTAAAATAGGTTGAAACTAAGTGAAACTAACCAAAAGTAGATTGACCGACTAACCGGATTAGGTTTGTTAGTTCGGGTTAATCGTCGATTCAACTTTCGGTTAGTTTCACTTAGTCTCAACATATTTCAATCATTTGAACCGGTTCTAAGACGTTATAATCAATTTTAATAGATATTATTAGTTGGGTTAGTCACCAAATCAACTTTCGGTTAGTTTCTCTTAGCCTTAACTTATTTTTGATATTTGAACCAGTTCCGATACGTTATAAAAATTTTTAATAGATTTGGTTACTTTGGATTAGTCATCCAATCAACTTGCGTTAAACTTCACGTAGTTTCAACTTATTTTAGTCATTTGAACCGGTTCGGATACGTTATAATCTATTTTAATAGGTTTGGTTCGTTTGGGTTAGTCGTTGATTCATCTTTTGGTTAGTTTCACTTATTCTCAACTTATTTTAGTCATTTAAAGCGGTTCCGATACGTTATAATAAATTTGGTTAGTTTCGGTTAGTTTGGGGGCGACTACAAGCATCTTTCGACTAGCTTCACTTAGTTTCAACTTATTTTAGTCATTTGAACCTCTTCCGAGACGTTATAGTCAATTTTAATAGATTTGATTACATTGGATTAGTCGTCGATTCAACTTTCGGTTAGTTTCACTTAGTCTTAACTTATTTTATTCATTTGAACCAGTTCCGGTACGTTATAATCAATTTTTATAGATTTGGCTATTTTAAGTTGGTGGTCTATTCAACTTTCGGCTTGTTTCACTTAGTCTCAACTTATTTTAATCATTTGAACCGGTTCCGAGACGTTATAATCAATTTTAAAAGATTTCGTTAGGTTGGGTTAGTCGTCCAATCAACGTTCGGTTAGTTTCACTTAGTTTCAACTTATTTTAGTCATCTGAATCGATTTCGATACATTATAATCAATTTTAATAGATTTGGATAGTTTGGGTTAGTCGTCGATTCAACTGTCGGTTGGTGTCAGATATTCTCAACTTATGCTAGTCATATAAAGCGGTTCCGATACGGTATATTGATTGTATGACATTTGGTTAGCTTGGGTTAATCGTCGATTGAACTTTCGGTTAGTTTCACATAGTCTCAACTTATTTTAATCATTTGAACCGATTCCGTTACGTTATATTCAATTTTAATAGATTTGGTTAGTTTGGGTTAGTAGTCCAATCAACTTTCGGTTAGCTTCACTTATTCTCAACTTATTTTAGCCATTTGAAGCAGTTCCGATACGTTGTAATCAATTTTAATAGATTTGGTTAGTTTGGGTTAGTGTTCAATTAACTTTCGGTTAGTTTCACTTATTCTCAACTTATTTTAGCCATTTGAAACGGTTACAATACCGACGTCATTATCAATTCTAATAGATGTGGTTAGCTTGGGTTAGTTATCGATTCAACTTTCGCTTACTTTCACTTATTCTCAACTTATTTTAGTCATTTAAAGCGGTTCCGATAAGTTATAATCAATTTCAATAGATTTGGTTAGTTTGGGTTAATCGTCGAATCAACTTTTGATTAGTTTCACTTTGTCTCAACTTATTTTAATCATTTAAATCGGTTCGGATACGTTATAATCAATTTTAATGGATTTGGTTAATTTGGGTTAGTCATCCAAACAACTTTCGTCTAGTTTCATTTAGTCTCAACTTATTTTAGTTATTTGAACCGGTTCCGATACCTTATAATCAATTTTAATAAATTTAGTTAGTTTGGATTTGTCCTCGGATCAACTTTGGGTTAGTTTGGGTTAGTCGTTCAAACAACTTTCGGCCAGTTTCACTTAGTCTCAACTTATTTTAGTTATTTGAACCGGTTCCGATAAGTTATAATCAATTTTAATAGATTTGGTTAGTTTGAGTTTGTCGTCGAATCAACTTTGTGTTAGTTTCACTTAGTCTCAACTTATTTTAGTTATTTGAACCGGTTCCGATACGTTATAATCAATTTTGATAGATTTGGTTAGTTTGGGTTAGTCGTCGATTTAACTTTCTCAACTTATTTTAGTCATTTGAAGCGGTTCTGATACGTTATAATCCATTTTAGTAGATTTGGTTAGTTTGGGTTAGTCGTGGATTAAACTTTGGGTCAGTTTCACAGGGCCAAAATATATTTAATATTTACAAAGCATTCCATTATCGTTATATAATATGTACTTATAAAAAAAAATCTGACACCTAGACGATTTTTCTGGTCTTGTCGCCTCCTTCACTTAATTTTATCAACATATCTATTCACTAATCCGACTATAGATTTTTCCTATTTGCCTTTGTATTTTTCATTGCTTCGTATATATTTCCACCGAAGTCCGAGTAAAATATTAAAATAGAAATAAAATTAAGGATTTTCACAAATCCGACTCTGTTCTGAACACTCTGCTTACATACGAACGACTGATTAAACTAAAACGCTCCACATGCTGCCAACAATCTGCGGATTTTCGGCGGCTGGCAGAAAATATTTGGGGGAGTGGAGCTACTAGTTTGCATATACTTTGGTAAAACTTTCAGGTTAAATATAGAACTGGCCAGATATAACCTAAACCAAGTGTATTAGAAAATAATAAGTTAAATCCATTGATATTTAGAAAATATTCGCAACGTCGCGCCGCTTAAGGGTGGATTTTCATGGGTCCGATACGATGATCCGACGGAGCTCCTATTGGTCAGAATGTTTTGGCGCCAATTATTATCCCAATATTTTAAAAATCATCCGATGTCGTATGGAGTTAAAATTATTTTAACTTTTGTCCGATATCGTGTGTTTCTTAACCTCACATTTTATTTGCTTTGTTTATTTATATAATGTGTTATACAGGGTGTCCGGAAATAGCATCACCAAATTACAGAGGGTGATTCTACACAAGAAAACATGAAATTTTTTTTTATGAACATAGGTCCGAAAATGCATAGTTTCCAGGATACAGGGTGTCAAACTTTTTATGAAAAATCAGTTTTTTGTAAATATCATAAATATGATTTTACTGATTTTGTTTAAATTTGGCAGGGTTATCTGTAGTAATAAGGGGCTCATTTAGCTTTAATTAGATTAAAAATATAAAGTTCGGTGGCGTCCCGAAGGGCATCATACCGAATATTATTGACAAAAAAAGTTTGCGCCGCTGACTTTTTCAAACACTTTATATTTTTTTCGTATTAAGCAACTAAAAATACAATATTTTTGATTCTCGAGTTGTTTTCGTATCTTCGGTCGTTTTCGATAAGAAAAGTAAAAACCGTTTTATTACATTTCCAAACTTTTTTGATAAAATCGATATTTTTATTTATATCTTGAATATGCTATTATCGATTTTGTTGAAATCTAATAGGGTTATCTGCAGTAACAGGCGGCTCATTTAGCCTTTATTAGATTAAAAATATAACGTCCAGTGGCGTCCCTGGGGTCATCACACCGAATATTATTGACAATGAAAAGTGCGTCACTGACTCTTTTAAACATTTTATATCTTTTTCGTATTAAGCTACTAAAAATACAACATTTTTGTTTCTTAAATTGTTTTCGTATCTTGCTTCGTTTTCGAGAAAAAAATAAAACCAGTTTATTACAGCGTTTGATGTAGAATTTGGTGCCCTAAAGAAATGTAATAAACTGGTTTTTATTTTTTTTACTGCTAACATGATAAATCACCATTATTTACTCCATTCCTCAACTGAGAAGTAACATTTCTCACCCTAGGTAAATAATAATATTAAAAAAAAACCTAGGTCAATAATGAAACGGAAACGGAAAATGTCAAACTTGTTAGTTTGACAACTAGTTGTCATTTCGGATAATTTGAAAAATGAGTAGGAAATTATTAATTTCAAAATCTAATCAATTCAAATAATGATAAGGATTGTATCAGTGCTATTAGTAAAAAAATTATATACAGTATGACTCACTTTTCATGACTCCCCATAATTCTTATTAATAATGCGATTTTGTCAAAATTTAGATGGAAAGAAGGTACTGTGTATGTAAGGAGCTGTCAGGAGATTATTAGCGTTTTTTGGCGAGTAACCACGGTTAACTACAAATAATACTGAATTAGGTGCCAAGCGGGCACCCCACCACAAATTGTACTGTCTGCTTCTGTCTTCGTCAAAATACCGTAGTTAGATCTTGCATTGCTAGAAAAGAATATAGATATTTTGCATATTTATTTGAAAATGATCAGTTTGATCAGTGCAGAACGTTTACTCATATTTTTAATGACAGAATGGTGGCATCTGGAGATAAGCAAACTAATGGTATTTTTTCGATGAATATGTTCAGGATACTTTATGCTGCCCAAATTCCATTTGGGGCACATTGGTGTAGGAATTTCGATGCGTATGAGGCTTCTATAGAAGAATTTCATGAACGTATAATTTACAAACTTGTTCAGAATGGAAAAACAAACATTTCACTTGTTTAACGTTTCAAAATTAATCTGCCATGACTCCATCAAACCTCGAGTACCACACCTCGTCACGTATGTAAGTTACAGTAAGCCGTAGTTGAAAAATGATGATGTAATAGTGATGTCACGAAACTTCCCCTCACTTACAACAATTAAATTAATCCTCGTGAAAACAAAGTAGTATCAGAGTGTTGGTTTGTTATACTCTGGTAGTATCCTGTAGTATGCCGTGGTTAATTGTCAGTTAGACAACTGAACTTCCAGGCGACTTGATATTTCGAACTATTTGAAAAATAAGTAGAAAATGACACTCGCGGATGCCGTGACAGTATCGTTACATTCCATGCGTGCGCGCGCACCTGCGCGTCATGTCTTCGTGATGCAACCAATCGTTTGTATGTGCCATGGTGGTCTACGGGTTTGCATGATTAGCCTTCACTTCGGCGACTCGAGTTCAAACCCCGTCGGTGTTTTAATTTTTTTTTTAAGGTTATATTTCTAAACTGTTTTTTACTTGTTTTTGGATATGTCTTGGGTTAGATTGGGTTAGCACCTGGTTAGTTTCCTTTTCTTGAGCCCCCGTAGCGAGCGGTAGCGAGCTGAGGGCCATTTAAAAAGTGAAATATGCGAAGGAATGTAATGATACTGTCGGAGTAATATCGTCGAGTGAAAATGACTATAAAAATCAAATCGAATCAAATATGTTAATATATCAGTGTTAGTAGTAAAAAAAATCTACATATACCTCGGTTGAGAAGTAAGCCATTATTTACCGAGCACTTTTATATCCTGAGGTGCGTAGCGCCTCAAGATATAATAATATATACAGGGTGCTACAAATTCGAGTGGATGCATGGGAATCTCGGGAACCGTAAGAGATACGAAGTCGGTTAAATTAAGGCAAAGTTGCGCAATTTGATGCCCAACAAGATGCAGTTTTAAAATTTGAAAAATTCCGAATAGTTCCGGAGATATTCGTAAAAAACCGAAAAGCAACTATTTCATTTTTATTTTTTCCTGACTTTATTGGAAGAGATAATATAAAATAAATTTAACATTATCATTGCCATTTTTTCCCATTTATAAACTGACAGTGTCAAATTTTATATCTGACGTTTCGTGTCCGGGCTCCCATCATCAACTTCATTTTTTTAAATACGGACCTGGATTTTTTATTTCATTTTTTAGAAGCCTTTGATCTCCCAAAACCAACGATGTATCACACTCGTCCAATAGCGGCAACAAAAATATTCTCATAAGTGAAATAAGGTCAGAAAAGTTCGTCCCGTCTCTGTCTAACACATTATCTCTTATGGAAAAATCTAGATTTGTTGATATATTGATAAGTGTAATACATCGTTGATTTTGGGAGATCAAAGGCTTCTAAAAAATGAAATAAAAATTCCACGTCCGTATTTAAAAAAATGAAGTTGATGATGGGGGCCCGAACACGAAACGTCAGATTTAAAATTTGACACTGCCATTTTATAAAGGGGAAAAAGTGGCAATGAGAATGTTAAATTTATTTTATATTATCTCTTCAAATAAAGTCAGGAAAAAATAAAAATAAAATAGCTGCTTTTCGTTTTTTTACGAATATCTCCGGAACTATTAGGAATTTTTCAAATTTCAAAACTGCATCTTGTTGGTCATCAAATTGCGCAACTTTGCCTTAATTTAACCGACTTCGTATCTCTTACGGTTCCCGAGATCCCCATGCATGCACTCGAATTTGTAGCACCCTGTATATAATAATACTATTTTTCGAAAACGAAACAAGATACGAAAACAATTCAAGAAACAAAATAGTTGTATTTTTAGCTGCTTAACACGAAAAGTATATCAAATATTTAAAAGAGTCAGTGGCGCACATTACTTTGTCATTAATATTCCGTATGATGCCTCCGGGACGCCACTGGACCTTATATTTTTAATCGAATTAAGTCTAAATGAGCCGCCGATTACTTCTAGATAGCCCTATTAAATTTCAACAAAATCGGTAAAAGCATATTTAAGATATAAATAAAAATATCGATTTTATCAAAAAAGTTTGGAAATTTAATGTAATTAACCGGTTTTTACATTTTTTATCGAAAACGACGCAAGATACGAAAATAACTCAAGAATCAAAAATATTGTATTTTTAGTTGCTTAATACGAAAAAAATATAAAGTGTTTGAAAAAGTCAGCGGCGCGCACTTTTTTTTGTCAATAATATTCGGTATGATGCCCTCCGGGACGCCACTGCACTTTATATTTATAATCTAATTAAAGCTAAATGAGCCTCTTATTACTACAGATAACCCTGCCAAATTTAAACAAAATCAGTAAAATCATATGTAAGATATTAACAAAAAACTGATTTTTTATAAAAAGTTTGACACCCTGTATCTTGGAAACTATGCATTTTCGGACCCATGTTCATATGGGAATATGTTCATGTTTTCTTATGTAGAACCACCCTCTGTAATTTGGCAATGCTATTTCCGGACACCCTGTACATATGTATCCCGTCATCATCATCTACTACTACATATTAACAAATCAATCTAAGTAAAAGATTTTGGGTTCCGAATACTTATAAAAATCGAGCACAGCAAAATGCTTAACATAATTTATAAAAGGAAATGAGACTGTAACCCATCAGGACAGATGTTTGTACTATTTGAGGATTGGTAGGGAGAATTTCAAAATCTACTAATGTTATTAATATATTAATTAATTTTAACCCGGACTAATCGTATGCATGAATCGATTTTTGCGGGTGAGATATTTGCCATTGTATAAAGATTATATAAACAATGGATTTGCACTTATATTAAGGTAATTTCAGCTTAGTACGAAGGACAAGATCATGGTACATTTGTCGGTTAAAACTTATCTTTGGGTCCCTCTAACTGTGTTGAATAAATGAAAGTTCTGGGAATTCTCCCTGTGTCCCATTCAAAATTATTACTTCAGGTTTTTTGTATAAAAGAAAACATAGAATGTCAAATTGCCTGTTAAATTCGGATACGAAAATCATGTCAATCCAACCAATAGCAAGACGAATATTGTAACCAATAGAAACACTGTCGGATCATCGTATCGTCGGATATCGGACGCATGAGAATCCACTCTAATATGGTAAATGGCCTGAATCAATAACACCTATACAAAAGGACTAAGAGTTCAAAAAATTTTAGCTCGTGACGTCGTACATTGCTATTTGGAGCGAAGATGTAGGACGGCTTGCGGGTGGAAGGGTAATCGCGATCAAGGTGCAATAGTTTGTAACGTTGCCAAACTACTACAATAGTAGCGAATATTAGGATGCCCGTATATAAAGAATGTATCTCATACATTACAATTTCTCCAATATTGTGAAAAGAGTATATTGTGTAACTAGGAGGAAAAGCAAAACATTCCTGGACGACTGTGGTAATTGCTGGACGAGGCGTAGCCGAAGCCAGCAACACATGAGTCCAGGAATGTGCTTTTCCTACGAGTTGCACATACTATTTTTTATCCGGTCGAAATTAATTAGAATACGTACTTATAAAAATAGAGCCAAATCTTACTCTAAATAAAAACGGTGTTTCAAATTTAAACTCAACATAATATCAAGTTTTGAATCGAGCGAGCTTGAAGTTTATTACGTAACTACGGAAATAGCATCTAAATGTTGCTTTTGATAGATGTCAGATCTGACAAACAAGGCGTTTGAATAGAACAGAAATGTTACAGTCCCGGCCTAGGACGGGAATGTTATATTCCCTGACAGTTATTTTCTATTCTTGTACAGTTATTGCATGTTGCCAAGCAACGAATACAATATACTGGAATCATGACTTTTGCGATGAGAAAACAGATGGGAAAGGTGTCGTTTTTCGTCCGATCGGATAAAAACATATTTCTATAAGACGTTCTTTCTCTAATGTGATATTACGTAATTTATTTAATTAGTTGTCAAACACTACTACTTTTTTCGTGCAATTTTCTAGACTAATACAGCGGACTCTCGATAATCTGCCGCTCGATAATCGGCGACGCCGGATTGGTGGCCGCCGCCGCTGCGCGCTGTGTTGGAATTCTCGATATGGGAAGAAGTAAATAAGCACGCTTTTAATATCGTGCATTATTACTAGCCATCTCTCTAAATACATACGTAACGTATATATGTATAAGATAAATTATTCACATTATGTATCTATACCTATAAAACATTGACAGACACCTTGCTTTTACATACATAGTTAAAATCATACATACGCGCCGGTTAATTTGCCGATCTCAATAATTGGCAGTACCGCTGGTCTCAACACCCGCCAATTATCGATAGTCCACTGTACTTTCCTTATAGAGCCGGCAACAGCGCAAACAAAACAAACGATTAGTTTGTGAATTGCCGTACTTAATGGCTGCCTTAACCGGCATTTTTTGTTATTTTGTTGCATTTTTGTGAAATCGGAACTATTTATGTGCTTTTAAGTTGCGTGAAGCGTGTACCTAATATTTGGTTGTACATTTAGGTATACAATTTATATTTTTCGCGTATTTTTAAATACGTAAAACTATATATTTCAGACCTGTTGCTCGGCCGTTCGTGTACCGCATAGTCTATAAGTTTTTGTTCTGGTTTAACTGTATGTTTTTCTCCCGTTTTCGGGTAGCTTTGTGGTACCTGATACTCAGTGTAATTATGCCTCAAAAGTGTTGCATTCCTGGCTGAAATGAAAACTATATAAATGGGCATAAAGTTCATGTTTGAAAGCTATACCTGATATGGATTATGTTCTCTTATGGAAATTTCAAACAGACCCTCTTGAAGATAGATTTGGTAAATACAGGCAAATGGCAGGTGGTCATTATCATATTTCTGTGCGACAGTTAATATGAGACAGAGAAGAAACTTAGAATTTAATCTATATTAGCACTTCAGTCTCGCAGTTTTGGACCTATTAATGTTAATAAGTTCTATCCTACATGATTATCACTTAGATGAAAATTGCTCTCAACAAGACTTTTCCCACATTAAAACTTTATTGTCTCAAATTTTAATAAATAATGATCACCTTCAGGATATATGCCGTTAATTACATATTTAAGTGGTTATTGTTGCTATTGTCACGATTTGTATTTTTTATCGGTGACGACACGCCTTACTTAGCGTGTAGGAGAGTAACTCAGATTTAGGAACGCACTACGTCAAGTTGAGAAGAGATAATAAAGGAGACACATCGATAAAAACAATAACAAGTTTATTTACAAACAAACTTAACAACGGTTAGATTGTATACTAATAAAGGCGTGTTTAAGATTATAGATGAATTAAGAGTTTACACTATACCCAATTAATATGAAATGCATGTCTTCTCGAGGGAGGCTTAGTTCAAAGTTTGTCTAGCAAGCGACGTCACTATTTTATTAATAAAGTTTATGTGAGCGGGTTGTCTTTTATTTAGGTATTTGTT
>MU182015.1:112767-123568 GCA_016904865.1 Pissodes strobi | reverse complement strand
ACGTGACATAGATGAATTATGAGTGTCACGAAGCTCAATTAATATTAAATCACTTGGCAAGCGACGGTGGCTTGTTTCAAAGTTTATTTGGCATAGTGACGTCACTCTTTATTTAATAAAGTTTATGTGAGCGGGTTGTCTTTTATTTAGGTATTTGTTCTGATATTTATAAGGTAAGACTTTTAAGTTTATCACAAATTGCTAAGGCACTTTCACTACTTTTTGAAACTCCCCAAAAACTATCCCTTCACTAGAAGTTCTGATACTTCATAAATTCGACTCTCTCTATACTTTTTAGTAGCCCCCGAATGCCGTATACCTATGCATACGTTCACCCAGGTTAGGTAAGGACCTGACAACCTTATACCTGTGTATAAGTGTTCTCAGTTATGGGGGTTGTGGGATAGAACAACTAGAAGTGGACGTACCTGTGTACTGCCCAGCGACCAATTGAGCGGTTTGAGAGATCCGAAAGTCTCCTTAACTCGGCGTTTGCCTGCGTATTTATATGTTACAAAATGCTGACGGCTGCATCATTAAGGATTAAAGTCGCTCCCGTCGACCGATCAAATTGTTTATAATTAACAGTGAATGTATATATAACATTTTTCAAGTTCAAGTTCAAACTTGCGACAGGGTGATATTTAATTAATGATTTTAACTAGTTCACACTATATTACGTTAAAAGAACTAAAATGTGACAGCTGTAAACAAAAATTGGTATATGACGAGCAATTTATTGTTGAGGACAATTTTGATCTCATTAATAAATTACTTTCATGTTTATTTATTTATTTATTTACTAGATATAATCCATACATCAGGCTAAGCCCAATAACAGTATAGATAAAAAAACTTAACCAAAACACTTAATCAAAAAAAATAACATACAAAAAGGCAATAATCAATATAAGTGATAGTGAGCCTATGTTAAACGAGAAAAAAAATAAAAGGAATCAAGATAAAAAAAAAAATTATCTACAGTTAAAGAAGAAAAAAAATGTATCGAAATAAAATATATAGATATTACTTTTATGTTTAACAATACCTAATAAAAAGCTAATCTTTACACTTGCGATAATTCCTTTAGGAAGGTAAAATGTGTAGTTTTGACGAGATCCTCCCCTAGGTACAACAAAAGACAATTAGCATTTCAGAACAATCTATTTTGGTATTTAAAACATTATGTAAACTTATTTGGGATGAATTAGTTCGCCTGGTTTGGAATTTCGCTAAAAGTTCATTTTGAGGATAGCCCTGGCCAGGATAAGTACCTATCCTCACCCTTTAAATACAAATATTTTAAAAACTTTATCTGAATACTTTCCAACAAATCTTTATAAATTTGATGATTTGCAGACCAAATTATAGCGGCATCTTCTAGTTGAGATCTAATAAAAGCAAAAAACAAAGTCTTAATAGCATTTATGTTATTAAAACCATTAATACCGCTTAACAGAAAACCATACATTATAGTCGCTCTAGCAACCATCGATTCAATATGATCTACAAATGTCAGTTTGGTGTAAAACAAAATACCAGGATCTTTAAAGTTTGTTGGTGATATATACTTTATAATATTTTTGTTTTTGCTGTATATGTCATTACTTGACATTTTTTATATCCAGACTTTGAGCAATATCATTAATAAACAAGGCAAAGAGCAAAGGCCCAAGCACTGAGCCTTGGGGTACACATGAGCTAACTGAAAAGACGTCTGATCGATGCCACGCAATTCCACCTATTGTTTTCTCCCAAGAAGGTAAGATTAACAAAATTGTAAGTAAAAGTTATCAAAGCTAAAACAAATAAGTTTTTCGAGTAGAATCGCATGGTCAAAGCGATCAAACGCCTTCGAGAATTCCGTAAAAACCACATCAATCTGCTCCTGGTTATCTACCGCGTCTACAATACGCTGAGTTATAACTAACAAATTGGAGACGGTAGAACGCTTTTTAATAAATCAATGTTGATTAGGAATAATTAGCCCAAATTCCACCAGGTACACAGAACTACAGATCGCAATCTCAAAAACTTTAGGTAAGTTGTTCATTATAGAGGCAGGTCTATAATTTGTAATATTCTTTCCTCTTTCTTATATTATATATGGGACAAACCCTAGATATTTTCCATATATCTGGTAAAACCTTGAATTTTAGACACGAGTTAAAAAAGCGAAGCAACGGCTTAATAAGAACAGGGTACAATACACGCGAATAAAAAATACAGGTATCTGATCAGGACCCGAAGTCAGTTTGGGTTTTAGTTTTTTTATTGCTATTTCAACATCTTTCTCTGTAAAGTAGGCCATTTGTATATTTTGAGCAAATGGGCATGGCTTCTCGCTATGAAAGATTTGTGATAAGTCAGGTATTGAGAATGACTGCTGAAAAAAAAAACGGAGAAAGCATTTAAAATATCATTGGGATTATTAAGTGCTTCTCCATTTAATACCATATTTTGGGGAAATGGTAATATTTTTACTATTTACAAAAGAAATGCTTCGGATTAGAACTTTTTTGATTTGCCGCATTTCACACAAACTCTTTATAAGCCGTGACTAGGTCCTGTTTCACTTTAGTGTGCCGTGATGTAAATTGTGCAAGATGCTCTATGTTATGAGTGCTTTTATATTTCTGGTGACACTTCTTGTACTTGGTTTTAATATCTTTAATCATATTATGAGTAAACCATTGCAGATAATTAGAATGCGGGCGGTACCATGACGAGGAACAGACAAATCAAAAAGCTCCCCATAGAATAAGTTACAAGCCACATCAACTGAACCTTCATTCACTATAAAAAGGACCAGTCTGTGTGAAGTATTAGATTGTGCAATAGATAATTAATATTTTTTTCTAGATTATTAAGTGTTATGAATAGAGCTGGATGATGCGGGACTTCGTGAGTCATGGTATCTATAGCTCTTTCAACCCGACAAATATATTTACTAAATAAAACCAAATCTAAAATCTCTCTCTAGAAATAATTAGACGTATTGAAGCAATTGTTGGTAAAGCCGGAATCTAAATAACGTCTATAGAAAGAGATATGCAAATCGCCCAAGATGCATACAGTGTGGAAAAAAAGTATGGACTACCTCTAATAATTAGGTTGTCTTTAGGTTTTATGAGAAACGCTCAAACACGTAAATTGAGTTTTTCAGTTTCCTACATTCCGACAAAATTCATTTGTTTTTTATTGACATCTGTCAAAAATATGACGTCATCGACTTTTTTTTTTAAATGGCAATATATGGCATGTGATACATCATTCGAAAGGTCTTTTCTCACTCAGTATGTTCCTAGATTTTTGGCCGATTCTGTTACGCCGTTTCAAAATGGCGGCCGTTCAATAGTAAAAATTATCTTTAGTTAACTCCCAGTAAAAGGAAAACTCTTTTTTATTTCATTAGAAAAAGACGCAAACTATTGAGCATAGTTTTATTGATACTTACACTAAAACAGCGAGCGGTATTAAATAAAACAAAACAAGAACATTACAAAAAAGAACAATCATAATTTATAGAAATATTAATAAAATGAAAAAGATCTGCTAACCATTACATTCTTATGCGGCACTTTAGATCATCAATGTTTCTTGGTCTATTTAAAAAAAAACCTTAGATTTCAAATAATCCCACGAAAAAAAGTCCGAAGGGGTCATATCAGGTGACCTGGTGGCCATTCAACGTGACCCCGTCGTCCAATCCATTTTCATGGAAACATTAAATCGAGATATTTTCGAACTTCTCTTGCATAGTTTGTTGTGGCCAAATATTTCGACTGGGCAAATCGGGATTATTGTGGTCAGGATAAAGAGTGACTAAAGCTGGCAAAAGATCAAACTGCAGAGAATCTTACTGGACCACCAGTAAGATTTCCTTAAAATAAAATTGGTCCTAACACTTTACCTTTCAATATGCCTGCCCATACATTAAGTTTCTCAGGTGATTGATTATGAGCTTCTTGAATCCATCGCGGATTTTCTTTGGACCAATATCCACAATTTTTCCTGTTTACAGTACCGTTAAGGTAAAAAGTCGCTTTCATCTGAATATAAAATATTGGCGCAAAGTTTTCATCTTGATGACAAATTGGTTGCATGATTTCGCAGAATTGCAGTCTTCGGTCGAAATCAACCTCATTTAATTCGTGTCCCAGGCAGACTTTGTAAGGGTGGTATTTTTCTTTGTGCCAAATTGTTTGCACAGATTTGTGACTTACTTCCATATCAAGTGCTATTTCCCGACTGGCACTATGCGGATTTTTTTCAACAGCCAATATGATGTCAAGCTGAATATTTTCATGTATATACCTTTCCACTTTTAGGTAAATTTTTAACACGGCCATGTTCCTCGTATTTTTTTTAAATCTTGCAAACGGAGGATTGCGAAATCGGCGTTCGGTCTGGATGAATTTGATTAAAAAGTTCACGTACCTCGTTAGTAGATCTGCGACGATCTCCATAACCAACCACCATAAGAGTTTCAATACGTTCTTTTTCACTGAGCGACACTTTTTGTTTATAAAAAGAAAAACATTTGAATACTAGGCAATGATAGTAAAACTTACTAATGTTAGCACTTGTCAAACTGACAATAACTTTTGTTTGTTTATTTGATTTGTCTAAGCTTACTATGACCACAACTGATTGCGTCGACATTGAGATATCGAATTTCTTTTTCCACGATGGATTTAATAACACGCTCAGGCCAAGAAGCTTAATGGGACAGGCATTGAATGATACATTCTTAGGACTTTCTTAGTGCGATTGACAATTGATTAATAGTTTTGTTTTACAAATAAGAGATCTCTTTTTACTGGGAGTTAACTTAAGATAATTTTTACTATTGAACGGTCGCCATTTTGAAACGGCGTGACAGAATCGCCCAAAAATCTAGGAACATACTGAGTGAGAAAAGACCTTTCAAATGATGTATCTCATGTCATATATTGTCATTTAAAAAAAAAGTCGATGACGTCATATTTTTGACAGATGTCAATAAAAAAACAAATGAATTCAGTCAGAATGTGGGTAACTGAAAAACTAAATTGACGTGTTCGAGCGTTTCTCATGAAACCTAAAGACAGCCTAATTATTAGGGGTAGTCCATACTTTTTTTCCACACTGTATTTTCTTGCCTTCAGTGAAGTTCAAAGATGAAATTACATTAAAGATATTTATACTATAAGGGATGTAAGTGACATTTACTAGTCGATGACGATTTTGTGCCCCAGCGATAGCGAGGGCTGACAATATAGTTCGAGACTATTAAATCTACTTACATCCCGTGGAGTATATAAGATTTTTATCCTCCCTGCAGAATTCTTGGATTTTTATTAATTTAATTCGATACTTTTCTCATGAAATTATGAAGACAGCTCTGGCCGTTGTCTATAAGAAGAGTCTAGAGAGCCAGCGTCCACTTCGTCTCCCGAGCTTCCCCATGCTCAAAAAGTTAAAATTGAAAAGAATTAGGCAAGTCCGTGTTCGACGAAAATCAACCGTCGGGGGTGAGGCTGTGCGAAAGAAAAAGGCGATTTGATGTCCGAAAGGGTTGACGTTCGGCGGGCGCCCCTTAAACAGTTAAAAATTTTTTGAAACCGTTTGAAACCCAGGGGCTCCATTTAAGGGGCGATATTTTGTGACGTACAAAATCAAAGTTTTAGTCAATTTTGTTCGGCGGGCGGTCCTATACACGGAAAAAAAATTTTGGGACCTATGGGCTTGCGGGGGCCGAGGAGATTTGACGTCCGAATGGGTTTAAATTCGGGTTAGGGGGGTTTTCGATGATGCCGAGTTCGAATCTGACGTTGGCGGGAACCTACCGCAGATAGGTTCCGCGATAGGAGCCGAACGAGGTCGAATTTTGGTGATGGGCGAACGAGACCCTCCGAAGAGCACCCTCATGCATTTGACTTAAAAAAAGTATTCTGCGTGATTTTCGATCCAACGAACCCATTTCCTGTAATCGGGCCCCTCGATTTCGGAAACGGAAAATCGTCATTTTGGGCGACGCGACATGTTGGATTTTTAAAAATTTAATATTTACGTTAATGACATGGAAATGGACCCCTTTAATCGATTTCGTCATGAAAACGGGTATTTAAAAAAAAAATTAAAATTTCAGAGGTATGGCTTAAAAAAAATCGAGATTTTCAGAAAATCGGCTATAATTCGAAAACGGTAACAGTTAGAGGTAAACTTTAAAAGGGAAAAATATGGGTCTCGTCGGGTACTATAATCGGTCTTATCCAGTTTGATTGTACAACGTTTCTTTTTTTTTTTAATTGACCAAACGTGATTTTCATATTTTCGCCTTTTTCTCGGTATCTCCAACCGGTTTGCGCCAGTATTTGCGTCGTTTTAAGGAGCATCGAAATGTAAAGTTCGTCTGAAAATTTTCCTTTTTCTGGGATCTGAAATTCTTTGTAATGGGGGAACGTGAGCTCGGAATAGAACTCGTCTTTAGGCAAGTCTGAGTGCGACGAAAATCAGCCGTCGGGGGGTTTTCCCTAGGGGTTTCATTTAGGGACCGATATTTTGCGACGTCCAAAATCACAGTTAGATTTGTTTGGGTTAAGGGCGGGTTAAGTGCGGGTTAAGTTTGGGTTAGTTTGGGTAGCGCGCTCGTCTCAATGCACTTGTTTGGCTAGTTAAATTTAGTTTCGATTATTTTTGCTCAATCTGGAATACGGAAGACAAGCGCGCGTAGTGCCCTTGTCTTTACTTTGGTTAATTACGGTTAGTTTGGGTTAGTTTGGGTAGCGCGCTCTTCTCAATGCGCTTGTTTGGCTAGATAAAGTTAATTTCGATTATTTTTGCTTAATCTCGAATACGGAAGACAAGCACGCGTAGCGCGCTTGTCTTTACTTTGGTTAATTACGGTTAGTTTGGGTTAGTTTGCATTAGTTTGTGTTAGTCTGCGTTAGTTTGGGTTAGTGTGCGTTAGTTTGGGTTAGTTTGCGTTAGTTTGGGTTAGTTTGCGTTAGTTTGAGTTACTTTGCGTTAGTTTGGGTTAGTTGAGGGCCATGCGAAAAGTGAAATATTACTTATTGTAATACGTGCCCCTATTTTGGATGCACTTTTTACGAAATATTTTGCGCGGAAGCTCGAGAGACAAAGTGGACGCTGGCTCTCTAGACTCTTGTGGTTTCTATAGCATCATAAACATTCTTATTTTGTCAATAACGTCAAGTTGACAGTTTGTTATTAAAAATTGTGAAAAATTGAAATTATAAATTGTATGATAGCCAAATGGATATAGAAGAATCAGCAAATTTCGCTTGTCTGTCGCTGCTGCCAGAAAAATCGAGGAAGAGGTATGAAGCAACGTATCAATACTTGCAACCCGTCGTCGTCAATGGCAATCGATACCTTTTTGGTAATTCTCACTTACGTCCTTCAAAACAGTGTCAAAATGGGTTGTTTACAATACAGGGAGGGAAAATAGTATATTTCATTACCAGTCTGGAAACTAGGCTTTTCCGGTGCGCGAACGACAGTTTCTGTCGTTCGCGCAAGCACCAGGAAAAGCTGTTTCTGGACGTGTAATGAACGATATTTTTCATATTACCTCTCTGAAATCAAGACATAAACATAAAATTATTATAATTTTACGTATCCAAAATCATGTCATAATACATTTTTTATTCAAATGAAAGCAAACGTCAAACTTGCAAGACAAGCAAGACAGTTATTTATGAAGTATTTGTGACAAGTAATGTCAGAATAAATGAAATAATTTTACTTAAAATTAGACTAATTAGGGACCGGGAAAATTTTTCCCGTGCCCGGACTGAAAAGACTTACTTTCTTTGCTCTACAGAGACGTCAAAAATGATAGTTTTCAGAGAGGTATTATGAAAATATATTTTCAATATCATCAGAAATTGGATACATACATATCCCCTTATATCCCCAAGGACAAGTTATAAATGTTGTATCTGTGACTTTAATAAGTTAATAAATGAATTTGAGAACATATTTCTAGAAACATATAATAAAGAATTGAGCCAGTCTACTCAGTAAACGTATGTCCTATATCGACATCATGGACGTGAATATCTAATACCGCCATAGCGGCTAGCTTTTTAGAAGCGCCACTTGAGTCGTTGCAATCGCGACCAGCCGTATTTTCATGGTTTGTGTTTTATAATATATATAGTTTTTATACCTACACCATTGATTTGTATAGGAGTGGATAAGCAATAAATAGACCAAAGATGGCAAATTTACGACCGCGAAATGTAAACAAAGATATTTCTATTTGGACTTGCGCATTAGAAAATTAGTAGGAGCTAGCTGTTGCACCGTGAAGGTAAATAGGCAGGCCCGGACTTCGAAAGTGATTATTTCACCAAATATTCGGTAGAGGAGTCTTGCCGATTGTAAAATAGGCCCCAGTTAGCGTAGTGAAACAAACAATAAGGTGTAAATAAGTAATACTTATAATAATTAGACTTACTTGAAATAGGAAATCCCGGGTATTTTGCCTCTACTACTACAAAACACAACCATACACTTTCAGGATTCTATTTTGGTAGCATCGCCGATTGTTTATCTGCGTATTGTTCAATGTAAACGAAAATCAAAATAGGTTACGTACAAACCACAAACGTGAACCACTAAACTAAAACTAATTAAGCAACTACAGACACTAGGTCCAAAGAAAGTAAAAAAAAGTAAAAACTAGAATTATTAACTCAAAACCCCGCGCCATCAAAACGAAAACACGTCAAAGACAAAAGCCAAGTTCGATCCTGACCGACGCCTGCTGAGACGGCAAGTGTTTTAGCGCGCATGACAAAACGGTATCTTCTTTGTTTACGTTTTTCCATTTTACGTCGATTTTGTCATGCGCAGAAACCTGTTTTTTCGCCCATAGGTTGCCACTTTTGAATAGTGCGACAGGCGGCTATTGCTTATCCACTCCTATACAAATCAATGACCTACACTCGCTTAAACACTATGTTAGGCTCGATGTTAGATAAATTAAATTTGAAACTTCATAACTTGCATACCTACATTATACCTGCTAAAGTATATTTTTTTAACGAGTTTTTTATTATTTTAAATATTAAGAGATAAGAGAAGGTATGGAATAGTTCAGTATAAGTATTTATGTGTAATAAAATTTTTTTCAGTAGTATAAAAAATTATTTTCTTCAAACGTCAGTAAATCCGTCATTACTCGACTGTGTAGGCGGCCACGAAGTTTCGTTTTTCTTCCGCCGGAGCTTTACTTTTCACTTTTCCGCCGGCGGAGGTAAAAGTGTTGTCATAGCAACATAGATACAATACAAACAGACAACAAAATAAGCAGGCCCGGACTGGGCCATCGGGCGATCGGGCGATCGCCCGGTGGGCCGGACCCAAAAATGGGCCGGTCGCTTTGCCAAAAAAAAGCCTAACGAAAGAAACGTTAAACAATTAAAAACTCAAAGCAACCACTAACCAGACGCTGGACTCGCTATGCTGTTTGCCGCAGCTGTGTTTTTAAAATGTACCGATTTTCTTTCAAAAATGTACTGAGGCAGTTTTAAATGAACCAAATGTTAATTTACAGTGGTAGATATTTTTTTATTACCCAATAAGTTCCTTTGCAAAGGTTATACATTTTAAAATTTTATATTAATGACGTACTAAAAATCATATATTTATGTTGTGGCATGATTATTAATGATGAAAATTGAAAATAAAATGTGCAAACATTTATTCAAAACGATATATTTTGTACAACAAATGTTTTCGGTGATTTCCCTAACTAAATGCGAATTCACAAGCAAGACACGCATAGCAGACGCCCAATTAAATGGCGCGGTGCCACATAATTTTAAATAATATTATAAAAATATGTTACCAAATAATTATTCTTCTCTTCACATTATTTAACTAACTTTATGATTTTTGCACCCTAATTCGAAGAATTAATTTTTGTACTGAATTTCGTAATATTTCAAAAAGTTGCATCAAAGTACAGATTTTTTTTACAATTATACTGAAACGGCAACACTGATAGTTCCCGGTTTGTTTTTTTCCATTGCATGCGATGTGTAGTCTTAGCTACTTAGCGCTTCTATTATTCTAGAAGGCAAATCGCGCCGCGCGGCGGGTCTGAGAGTTTCTCAAAAAAAAAATCAGTTGCTCGAAAATGCCTCTGTAAAAATTACGTTGGCCCATCCTGTATATTGTGTTAAAACATGGTCAAAGTTTCTAGTATAGCAACTGCGAGTCCATTTTTCACATTCATTTTAATAAATAAATATCTACATATGAAAAAAATTTACCTCTTATAAGTAATTGTTTTATAAATTTGTTCTGAAACTTAAAAAAAATGCTTGGGGATTGTTTTGCAAAAACTGCAGTGCAACACTAGGAAAAAAAATTAGAACGAAACACGGCCAATATTACGTTTTTTGTATACCTCTCCTTTTCAAAATTATGTATCTAAATGAAAATAATTTATAAATTCACACAATTTTAAAACGCCTACTCCTATTTAAAAACAAATATGAGAGCCCCAGTAGAGGGCCGGTAATCCCATTTGGCGCCCAGGCCGATTTTCAGGCCCAGTCCGGCCCTGAAAATAAGCGTCAACAACTCACGATTTATTAAACGACAATTTGTATTTACACTCAATTTGTGACTGCATTTCTAAAAATCACTAATTTAGGAACAAATTGTTTATTATTTAATCGAACTTACTCAATAACTGCTTATCAATACGGAATTAAAACGCAATCTTAAAAAAATAATTATTGTTGACAGTGTCCACTGACAGCTTTATGTTACATTA
>MU182015.1:82722-112757 GCA_016904865.1 Pissodes strobi | reverse complement strand
AAGAGTAGTTTAGAGTGTTAAATTGTATACAGTGGTAGTGAATAAAGAGAGTATTAGTTGAAAATAGCAAAGTTGTAATTCTGTTAAGAACCCACGGGAAAAACGTAACAATACTAACCAGTACCTTTCTTATAAAGACAATGCCAGTACTAAACAAAAACTGAAACATAACTTTTGGGATTTGTCAAGAAGTCTGTCATAAAGCTAGCATTCTTTAAAGTAAGTTGTCTATTGATAGTTTTCATAAATATTAGTATATTGTAAAATTGCACGGCCTACACGACGAGGTCACACGACAAGCACTACTAAGGCTATGCTATTGAGTGGGTATCGCCTGAATGCGGCATCGTACTATTTACCAGATTACAATAAAATTTAGTTATACTCTGCTATTTACACGGTCTTTGCTTTCAAAAGGATGTGTTATTCTTGTGCCAAAGAAATAATATACAAACATTTGCATTTCGAGTCGCAAGTACATGAGGGTCTTTTATTTTAAAGCAGGCAATGAGCTAAATTATCAGAATAAATAAGGATCATGTTTTTTTCCCAAGAAAATGTCGATTCGATTTATTATTGGGATATAGGTTCATTTCATTTTAAAATATACCGGGTCAATACCGGACCACCCTGTAAAAATATATTATTTTGGAATTCTTAGGATGCTTTGCCTATACTGTCTTCTCTTAGGCTAAACAATGAGCATTTTTACCACTTTCGGATTAACTGAAAATAGTTTTTCTTTATTCGTCTTAATTCGATTCAAAATTGATTTTTTCAGCCATCTTTCACAACTTAATATTTGATCCTATTAAATGACGATCAATACGGCATTTTTTTTCGAAAACTATAGTTCTGGTTCAGGTTGAAAGGCGAATTTTAAGACTAATCAGATAGAATTAAGAATATACTACTACTACCTGCTAAACCGAAAAATCTGCGGAATGGACAATTAGGCAGTAGAAGCGTTTCACAAATTTCAAACTAATAGACCTAGTTACAAATATTAGCAGTCATATTAAAGTTTTATAACTGGAGCCCTCTTTCTAAAACAACTTCCTGTATAGTTGGATTCGCCTTTAAAGTTTCGTTCAATGAACGGTCACAAGATAATTGGTACATTTTCTAATAATGGCCCTTCAATAGCCGTTATTTAACAAATAGATGTCTGCTCTGTGACGTCATAAGCAACAAGTTTGGAACATTAAACTTTTCAGAATCAGATATCTAATTGAGGAGCAAACATGCAAAAATCGATAATTCAGCTTTTTTTGTTTTTCGAGTTGGGTATGGATGTCCACTAATTTCGACATGCTCTATCAAATTTTATACAGAGATGCGAGCAAAACCCACTAAAGCTCCATCAAAATTAGATACAAAGTCAATTCATTCATGCAAAACCCGATAAATCCAAAATGCTATTTTCTTTAAGTTTTGATATTACTTTTACTTTTATTATTATTTTTTCAATTTGCACGTTTAAAAGGAGTTTGACGTCAATACGTTTTTAGAACTTTATTATCAAAATAATTAAAAATAAATATTATATAGGTTCAAATTAAATGTTTTTTAATATCTTTTGAGTAAAGTCCCCATTTTTTTGATAACATTGTATTGTTAAAAAGTTGTATTAAGCTACATTCTACGAAAGCGTAGAGCTGCCATGCCAACATTGAAAAATATTTTCAGCAAAATTGACACTTCTTCTGTCAATTTACACTTTTTCTGTTAATTGACACTTTTTCTGTCAATTGGCCAATTGACCCTTTTTCTGTCAATTTTCACTTTTTCTGTCAATTTACACTTTTTCTGTCAATTGGCATTTTTTCTGTCAGTTTAAGATTTTCTACCATTCGCGTCTAGGCCCACCAATTTTGAGGCTTCACGTATGCGTACGTGCTAATTCATATAGGTATTTTATCAAAATTGTTTTATTCTTGATTTTGGGCATGCTTTGGGCTAGTCTTGTCGGGTTGCGCCCCCGGTGCGAGCGAAGCGAACGGAGGCCTCAAAATTGGTGTGGCAATGGTAGAAAATCTTAAATTGACAGAAACAGTGTCAATTGACAGAAAAAGTGTAAATTGACAGAAAAAGTGTCAATTGACACAAAAATTGTAAATTTGCAGAGAAAGTGTCAATTGACCAATTGACAGAAAAAGTGTAAACTGGCAGAAAAAGTGTAAAATGACAGAAAAAGTGTCAATTGACCAAAAAGGGTAAATTGACAAAAAAGTGTCAATTATTTTCCTGAAAATATTTTTCAATGTTGGCATGGCAGCTCTACGCTTTCGGAACATTCACAGCGTCATTTCAAAGAAAAACAAAAAAAATCTAGCTTTCACGCAAAACCGGTAAATCCAAAGCATATTGTGTGTTTTGAAAAAACTAGTGATTTTTTCCAACAACAATTTGTAATCAAAATCTATCACCTAAGATGCTGAAAAAAAATAATAAAAAATTGGAAAATTTACCGGGATTTTCCTCTAGAAGTTTTGCCGTTTTTCCCACAATTACAGAAAATGGATTTATCGGTTTTTGCATGTTTGCTCCTCAGTCTATCTGTAATGTAATGTGACATGGACTTTTTTCATTATCTTTTCATAGAAATTTGTAAAACAAAATCTGTTGTTCTTGACGTCTCAAAAGTTATACTAATATCAACTTGTGACCCCTCATCCAAAAGAAAATTTAACACACCTAATCCAAATATACACGATTCTGTATAACGTTGCTATCACTTTTGCATATCAAATCTTACATTAATTCAAACCTGCATATTCGGATCCTCTTTTAAATTTCCGTAAGTAGGTGTGAAAAAATTGCTGAGAGTGGTCAACAACAGTGTTTTTTGCCTAGTTTGGGCATGTGTATGCAATGTTCCCTCTAAGACAGCAATTTTAAATATTGAGAGTTAAAAAACGACTCTTTTTCTTTTAAATAAGAAAAATATTGTATGATTTTTTTCCTTAAATTTTCTCGGGTCTCTTCCATCGAAAAGGGCGATTCTAGTCAACAGCGCATCCCGTACACTCAAAGTAATTCACCATCCCAATAATGGAAAAATTGCGAAAAAATTAACTATTTTTAAAAATCAATCCACTTTAGTAAAAGCTTCGGATGCTATGGGTGTATCCGGCACTGCCACTTTCACCTGCCAATAGATTTTTACGACACATTTGCCAATTTTACCTGATAAACTGAAAAAACCGTGCATCCAACTACTACCAGCAGCTTAATCACATGACTAGGACTGGAAAGACACTTCTTGAAACTGACGAGACCCAACATGGTATTTATCGCAGGAGGTACTAATAAACAACTGGTGGAATCTTTATGGGACACATGACACATGCCTAGGAAAACGAATTTTTTCCGATAGGCGAATTAGTATTATCAATGGGAAAGGGCCATAAATTCCGGAAAATAATTACTTCTCAAAAAGGCTTATCTCTGCTAATATGCCTTCGACTTTATTAATTTTTCCCTTATTTGGTACCTAATAAAAGTATGTGTCGAAGCTCGTGATAACATAAAAAGTTATTAACAATTAAATGTACGTTTTCAGTAGTGTATAAAATATACACTAAAAGTGTGCACGAGGCTGAATGGAAACTTTATCCAAGTTGCTATAATCTTAGAAATCCGCTTGCTTCGCTATAGCAGGCCAAATCCCAATGTAATAGAATCATAATAGGTCCTTATTTTATCTTTTCTTTTAAGACAGGAGAAAAGGTTTAACAATCAGAAAATTGACAATGTTTTTTATAATTTTAGGCATGCAAAATTTCAGGGTCTTTATTCTTGTTTGCTTAATGTAAATTGGGATACTTTTGATGAAGTTACTGACGTTAATCTTGAAGCACGTTTATTGAGAAGGAACCAAGGGCCAATTTGCTGTTTTGAGGAAAAAAAAAACGTTTAGAAACTCACTGCAAATCGCCAAATCAAAATTTTTAAGCGCAAATTTAAATTTGTGAAACGTTTTTATAATCAGATTATACGGATTTTTTCCAAAATTAGGTGGATGGATCTCTTTAGATAAATTTTAGATTAATTAATTTAGATAGCACCAGAGTGGTTCCTTTTAAAGTCAAAATATTAAGAAAAAATAATATATTTTCTTATGGCAGTGGCACACACACACTAAAGGGATATCCTATGGCGCTCAACGAGCGGTGTGTTTGCGAAGATGTTGATTGACACGGTTCAGTAGCTGTAGGTTGTAATTAGGGGGAAACAGATGTCCTGGGAGTGAATTCCACAGTGATTCAGTACGCCAGACAAAGGAGTTCTTTTAAAGCGATGTTCTAGGTGTTTCCAGTCGTACGACGAACTGGTGCGCTCTTGCCGTCTGTCGTGACTGTCTGGCAGGCGTTACCAGGGGCAGAATGAGGCTGGCCAAATCCTGAGAACATCTGCCGTGAAAGTATCTGTAAAACAGGGACATCTCGGCCACATGTCTGTGGTGTTCCAGACTATCCAGATTCCGGGTCAGCTCCCGGTCGCCGACGAGACGCATAGTTCTCCTCTGAATGAAATCTAGCAGCTTTAAGGTGTGCTTTGGTGCGGCACCTCAGATGTGTGAGCAATATTCCAAGCACGGTCTTATTTACGCTTTATAGAGCAAGAGCAACTGCTACGATGTATACAGTTTTTTGTTCCGAAATAGCGTACCAAGCTTCTGGGAGGCTGGTTTTGCGATGTTAGCAACATGGGCATGCCAGGATATATTGCTGTTGACCGAGACACCCAGTAGTCCGATTAACGAGGATGAAGGAATGGATCCTGCCTTAATGATGCCAGGCCGCGCCGTATTGGAAGTGGCTGCTTGGATCTTCGCCAAAGACATATAAAAAAAGAAAAGACGCAGTAGGTCATTCATAAATTATCAAATGTTTGCATGCCAACATTTATATTTATATTAACGTGAAGAGGGTATAAAATAAAGAATGAAAAGATATGAAGGTGGCGGTCGAAGCGCGCCAATGATTTCATTTTTGTTTCATTTATGTACGCCCACAATGACGCGTCTGCACCATATGTTTCCCCAGGCGGGCGAAGCACCATAGGCGTAACATTTTAGGGGACACCTGTTTAAAGTTAAGGTAACATTTAAATAAGCCTGCTGTCAAGCAGAAAATAATAAGCCATCACAAAATGAATATGACTAGACACAAAAGAATAACTAAAAAAATAAATTTTTAGTCACATTTCGGGAAAAAACCAATTTACGTTTAATTGATAATTGATTAGGGGATTAATAGAATGGAATATTTATTAACGCTTTTAGCATATACAAAAAAGAGACACAAAATACTGCACAAAAACTTGCAACTATTTAACAAGTAGTAAATAAATTATTAACAATAAAAAATAAAATATATATTCAGTATTATGTCAAATCATTTGTAATAATATAATTACCTAGATGGTAAACAACAAAAGAAAACATTTAATCACCCAGATTAAAACTCACAATCAGTTAGGTCTTGTAAGATTCCATACATTTTTTTTTTAATTTAATACATTTGATATTAATGAAATCTATATTTTTTTATTTGTATTTTCATTTCTCAACTTTGATATTCGACATAATGGAGTGTTTACACCGTAGTTAGTCCTATGATATGTAAGAAATATGTGCGAATTTCTAGGAGATCTTTGTGGACGATGGAGTACCACCAGCTGCAGTAATTCCAGAGAATTGATCATATTATTATTATTTTAAATAGAGGACAATATTAAAAGGTTGCATAATATCATCATAGTTACATTATATGTTACACCCAATTTATATGCAATAAATCTCAGATTTTGTTGCACTCTTTCAACTTCATTTTTACTGGTAGAATAGTATGGACACCATACTGGAACTGCATATTCCACTACAGATCCAACAATAGCACAAAATAAATCTTGCAACATATATCTACATATCTACAGCCATCTATATACGATCCAAAAAGTTTAATTTAGAATCAAACCAAATGCCTAAGTCCGTAACCAAGAAGATTCTTTCTAAATTAGCCGAATTAACATTATAAGTGCAATGGATAGGATTATTTTTCCTAGTAAAAGAAGTAACTCTACATTTTTCGACATTTAAGTATAAATAATTTTCATTACACCATTCATAAGGTTGATCGATGTCATGCTGCAAATCTACTGTATCTTTTAAACAATTTATAATTTTATAGAATTTAAATCCGGACGGTTTAAGATAGAAAAATGTATAAAAAAATTGACAGCTAACAGCACTTAAAATTTATATGGCAGAATAACTCCTAAAAAGTTAAGAGGGAAAGTTCAAACCGTAATTCTGTAACTGTTTGGGTTTTATGACATGTCAAAGATGAAAAATTGTCAGTTTTAAAAACGCCTCCATGTTGTTTTGAATGGCAATAGAACCGTGTAATATTATGAAATCATAACGTACTCAATGATACGATTGAAATAAGGTATAGCCATTTTAACCATTGCTATTTGGTACGCCTACATTTTGTAACAAACAAATTAGCGTTTTAAGAGTTAGTAAGGGGGGAAGGAGGTACATTAAAGACGCGCACTGTTTTCTCATATACATGCTTTTAATATGACTACCATCAACTGTTCTTTTTTACAGCAATGTGTAAAATGGATTAGATCTTTATTTGCATAAGGAAAGTCCAATAGTATATTATGCAACAAGTGTTGAAAATAACACTTGTCACACGAGTGTGAAGTTTGATGGCAGAAGCTGTAGGCGAGGGACATAAATCACACAAGTGTGAAAAGTGATTTTCAGACGCGTTGCATACTATATTTTTTCTACGACTGCAAATAATATTGATATTATATAATATTGTATCATAATATTATATCAAGCATCTTGTCTTTAAATTAAAATATTTATAGTTTACAAAGACCATACAAATACTTCTACAGCAATTTGTTTAACTAGTTGATGAGTAGGTATTGAGATGCCAGGGCTGGGACGACGTCCTTAGTTTTTGGAGTTATTCTTTTCATATCTTTGGAAAAAGGCACCGTTCACCGGCGATCTCCTCTTATGGCTTTGCCCTCTATCGGGGGATCCATTTTTTACATATTCGGCAAAGGGAGCATCCGGGTATGAAGCCCTAAATTGGGGCTCCTTTAGGCCAAAAGCCCTGAAATGGGGCCCCTGGTACGGGGCCAATCTTTCACAAATTTTAAAATGGGGCCCTCAAGGGGCGAAGCTTTTGAATGGGGCCCCCGGTATGGGAGCCTCACATTTGACACATTTGGAAAAGGGGCTCCCCTCCCGGGGCGACGCCTTAAAATGAGGCCCCAGGGGGGCGAACCCTAGAATGGGGCCTATGGTACGGGAGTTCCATTTCTTACAGATTTAGCTCCGGGGGCGAAGCCCTAAAATTGGGTCCCAAGCCTTAAAAGGGGGCCCATGGTACGAGATTCCAATTTCCACAATTTTGCAAAATGGAGCTCCTGGGGTGGGTGAAGCCCTAAAATTGGGCCCCCTTTTTTAAAAATCTGAGAATGGGACTTCTGATGGCGAAGCCCTTTAATCTACATACCCGAATAAGTATACTTTGTACACGATGTTTGAAATGTCCAGTTTTCAAGAGCAGTTGTTTTTGTCTATTTTCAGGACAGTCGTAGAAAATAGTATATTATTTTATATGGAGGAAAAGTTATACTTTTCATGGCGCGCTCGTGTTTAACAGCCGAACGGAGTGAGGCTGGTAATAGGGAGCAAGCCATGAAAAGTAACTTTTCCTCCAAATAAAATATGCTGTTTTTCTTCAGATGTCGACAAATTAATGCAAAAACATCTCTTTTTAATAGTAATAATAATTATTATTAAAGATGTGGGTTCGCAAGGCGGCTTAGACCGGTGTCGGTGAATAGGCACAGGTTGTTGCTATAGAAATGTAACATAAAGCTGTCAGTGGACACTGTCAACAATAATTATTTTTTTAAATTTGCGTCTCCGATTGCCTTTTAATTCCGAATTGATAAGCAGTTATTGAGTAAGTTCGATTAAATAATAACCAATTTGTTCCTAAATTAGTGATTTTTAGAAATGCAGTGGACAAATTGAGTGATAAATACAAATTTTAGTTTAATAAGTATCTATGTTGCTATGACAACACTTTTACCTCCGCAGGCGGAAAAGTGAAAAGTAAAGCTCCGGCGGAGAAAAACGAAACTTCACGGCCGCCTACACAGTCGAGTAATGACGGATTTACTGACGTTTGAAGAAAAAAGTATTTTCCGTTCGCCTTCTTTAGACTTCTGCAAAATTTAAAATAATAGCAACAAACGTGTTTTCTTTTAGTTTGTACAACCGCAGTTTATGCCTATTCTTTATATTTTTTAGTTTGCATTAAAACCATTGATTTGTATAGGAGTGGATAAGCAATAACCGCCTGTCGCACTATTCAAAAGTGGCAACCTATGGACGAAAAAACAGGTTTCTGCGCATGACAAAATCGATGCAAAATGAAAAAACGTAAACAAAGAAGATACCGTTTTGTCATGCGCACTAAAACACTTGCCGTCTCAGCAGGCGTCGGTCAGGATCGAACTTGGCTTTTGTCTTTGACGTGTTTTCGTTTTGACGGCGCGGCGCCGGCGTTTTGAGTTAATAATTCGAGTTTTTACTTTTTTTTACTTTCTTTGGACCTATAGTGTCTGTAGTTGCTTAATTAGTTTTAGTTTAATGGTTCACGTTTGTGGTTTGTGCGTACCCTATTTTGATTTTCGTTTAAATTGAACAATACGCACATAAACAATGGGCGATGCAACCAAAATAGAATCCCGAAAGTGTATGGTTGTGTTTTGTAGTAGTAGAGGCAAAATACCCGGGATTTCCTATTTCAAGTAAGTCTAATTATTATAAGTATTACTTATTTATACCTTATTGTTTGTTTCACTATGCTAACTGGGGCCCATTTCACAATCGGCAAGACTCCTCTACCGAATATTTGTTGAAATAATCACTTTCGAAGTCCGGGCCTGCCTATTTACCTTCACGGTGCAACAGCTAGCTCCTACTAATTTTCTAATGCGCAAGTCCAAATAGAAATCTCTTTGTTTACATTTCGCGGTCGTAAATTTGCCATGTTTGGTCTATTTATTGCTTATCCACTCCTATACAAATCAATGATTAAAACTAAAACAATGTTATACATTTTACACTCATAAAGTTTAAAAGTTTGATGATTATCGCTTGAAAACGAAATGTCTCTGAAAAACATGAGTTTAAAGCCGGTATCAACGTTCCAAAATATAGTTAACTACCTAAAGATTGTTAAAAACGGTGAGCGTAAGTACAAATGCACTTTTAATAGTATATTATTTTATATGGAGGAAAAGTGAAACTTTTCATGGCGCGCTCGGTAATAGAGACCAAGCCATGAAAAGTAACTTTTCCTCCAAATAAAATATGCTGTTTTTTCTTTAAATGTCGACAAATTAATGCAAAAACATCTCTTTTGAATAGTAATAATAATTATTATTATTAAAGATAAGTGGGTTCGCAAGGGGGCTTAGACCGGTGTCGGTGAATAGGCACAGGTTGTTGCTATAGTAATGTAACATAAAGCTGTCAGTGGACACTGTCAACAATAATTATTTTTTTAAAATTGCGTCTCCGATTGAGTTTTAATTCCGTATTGATAAGCAGTTATTGGGTAAGTTCGATTAAGTAATAACCAATTTGTTCCTAAATTAGTGATTTTTAGAAATGCAGTGCACAAATTGAGTGATGAATACAAATTTGCTATGTTGCTATGACAACACTTTGCTCCCCCGAGGATCCGCACGATCAGGGTGTGGCGGGGCCATATCCTGATCATTGCGAATGACGAGGAATCCAGGGGGTGGATCCGTAGGGAGCTGGTTAACGTCAGGCCCTGGGGAGTCGCCAACCTGGTTGAGGTGGACCCGCAAGGGTTGAGGCTTAGGAGGGCGGCGGTCTGGATTCCTGGGCTGGGGGCTGACGTCTCTGATGAAGCGATAGTCCGCTGCCTTGAGGCCCAGAATGGTCTGGACTGCCGACTCTGGAGAGTCTGGAAGAGGACGACGGAAGAGAAGGGCTCCAGGATTGTGATGGGGGTGGACGATAGGTCCGCTGACACCATTGCGTCCAGGGGCTCTCTCCTGTTCTGCTTGGCGGTGCAGGTAAAGGTAACTTTGGCTGCACCGGGGTCGAGACTTGAGGAGGGGCCAGCGGCTCCAGACGGGAGCTCTCCGGAGGAGGGCCCCGAGGATGAGCTCGCCATGGACGTGGATGTGGGGGCCTCTGAGGAGGCTGCCGGTCCTTCCATGGTGGGATCACCGCTGGCCGCTCCTCAGTCAGAGGTTAACGTAGAGGTGGGGCCCCCTCCGGGAGGTGCCACAGAGGAGGAGCTCCGTCAGTCTGACTCAGACTGAGGGGCAACCTTCAGTATGAATGAAGGGTGGGCGGGGGTTGACCATGTCCATTTTACAGATAAATCTGCAGCATAGTAGGGCTGCTACGGCCCACCTATGCAGGAAGATAGTAGAGGAGGGTACAGCAGTTGTACTTATCCAGGAACCTTGGATTGTTAAATCCAGGGTAAGGGGGCTGTCCATGGCGGGATCTGTGTTGTATACACCGGATCTGACTATGGGGGACCCCAGAGCAGGTATATTGACAGTGGGACTGGAGGCCTTTTTCCTAAGGGATAAGGCTACTAGGGACCTGGTCCCTATCCTAGTCAAGATTCCTACAAGCGTAGGTGTACAGAGGGTGGTACTAGCGTCAGCGTACTTCCCAGTCGAACAACCCTGCCCGCCGGAGGGAATCAGGAATCTGGTTACCTACTGCGAGGAGGTAAATACTCCACTCCTGATTGGATGTGATAGCAACGCGCATCACATAGTGTGGGGCAGTGCTGGATCCAATCGGAGGGGGGAAGAGTTGTTGGAATTCATTGCATCTGTAGGGCTGCAGGTGGCCAACAGAGGGAGTGAGCCCACTTTCTTCACTACGGGACGAAGCTCGGTCATAGACTTGACTCTGTGCACCAGGGATTTGTTCCCGGATATTACGAAATGGGGTGTGTCTGTGGAAGACTCGATGTCGGACCACAGATACATCAATATAGAACTGGGCCCTTCCTCAGCGAGAGCTGAGGAAGTAAGGAACCCCAAAGCAACCAACTGGGACCTATATAGGGAGGAGCTAAGTTGGCGTCTAAGGGACATGCCGAGGAAGTACCGGGCCTCCGATGAGCTGGATGACGCCGCAAGGTGGATAGGATCATCGATGGCCGGGGTTTCGCAAGCAGCTGCCCCGTGACTAAGCGGCACAGTAAAGGGAAAACTCCTTGGTGGAATTCCACTCTGGAGAACCTTAGGACACAGCTGAGGAGGCTCTTTAATAGGGCTAGACACAGCGGGGTGGATACTGACTGGGACCTATATAAAGAGGCCCGGGGACAGTACAAAAGAGAACTGAGAGGATCGCGAAGGAGTGCCTGGAGGGCCTACTGTGGAGGGGTATCCCAAGCCCCGGCCGCTGCTAGGCTCTGCAAGGTGCTGTCAAGGGATCCACTCGTCAAATTGGGCAGTGTCCGTAAGCCAGGTGGAGGCTATACGTCGTCACCGGCGGATACTCTGCACCAGCTACTGACCACACACTTCCCAGGCTCAACAGCCATGGGCCCAGGAGGTGATGGCGGGGCCGGGTTCAGCATTAGAGCTGACTATGGCACTGCCAAAAAGATGGTCACCTACAATAGGCTAAGGTGGGCGATCGAGACCTTCGCCCCGTTTAAGGCGGCAGGTGAGGATGGGGTCTTTCCAGCGCTGTTGCAGCGTGACGGAGGACTTCTTAGCACGTCGCTAATGGACCTTTTCAGGGCTTCTATCGCGCACGGGTACGTGCCGGAGCCCTGGAGGCACAGCAGAGTGTTGTTCATTCCCAAAGCGGGAAGGAACGACTATACCGATACGAAATCGTATCGACCTATTTGTCTCACCAGCTTCTTGATGAAGACACTAGAGAGGCTGGTGGACCGATACCTTAGGGAGGTGCTGGTGGGGTTGCCCCCGTTGACGGACCGGGTGAGGCACGAGGCAGCCAGGGCGGCCATGAGATTTGCTGACGTGGGGATGTGGAGGAACAATGGCTCCTGCTGGGGCCATTGTGGTCTATGGCGAGGCCTGTCTGGGGACCTAGCCATCCTGGGTATGCCAGGTGACGCGATGGTTCCTGAGATAGGCTTCCCCGAGGGACTAAACTTCCTCTTCCCTACAAAGGAGGACTGGACGGAGGGAAGGATGGGAACCTGGGATGGGCACAGACGGGTCCAGAATGGGAACACTGTCCGGAGCAGGTGCGTACTGTGAGGCTCTGGGGCGGGAATTATACGCCTCACTTGGCGAGCACACTACGGTTTTCCAAGCGGAAATTTTTGCGATCATGATGGGAGTCTGGGAGTCGTTAAGGCTCAATGTCGGTGGCAGGAGGATTTTCTTCTGCTCTGACAGCAAGGCCGCACTCATGGCGCTGAAGTCGGTCCGTACGCGCTCTCTGTTGGTAAGGGAGTGTAGAAGCTGGCTGATTGAACTTGCAAAGCGAAAAAAGGTTACGCTGGTCTGGGTACCGGGACACTCGGGTGTACCGGGAAATGAGACAGCCGACGCCTTAGCCAGAGAAGGCTCCGCACGCGGATACTTGGGGCCTGACCCCTGTGTGGGGATCGCCCAGTGTGTCCGCGAAGGAGCTTTGGAGACCTGGATGGATAGTCGGGCGGAGGAGGTATGGCGGACGGAAAAGTAAAGCTCCGGTGGAGGAAAAACGAAACTTCACGGCCGCCTACACAGTCGAGTAATGATGGATTTACTGACGTTTGAAGAAAAAATATTTTTTCCAATCCTAGCAATGCACGCCTCTGCTTCATAATCAGAGTTCTAGTTTTTCTGCTATTCAGATTGACTTCGTATATACTATACGATTATGAGTTTTTTTCAAAGACATATAAAAAACAACAAACCGATACGGAAAAAACGCCGTGAACATGACGGCCAGTTTCTTCTAGACGAGTGGCACCTACGCGACGCTGTCGGTATGTGCGAGAAGAGGGAGTACCGCTGACTTCGTGACCAATGTGAAGTGGTGAAGTAGTGACGTAGGGCCCAGTTTACATATCGTTTCTAGCGGAAAATAGGGTAATTTTTCAGTTTAATAACAATTGGAATTTTCTAATAGTATATTAAGATACTAGTTTTAAAAGACCATATTTTATCGCACGAGCACGAAATTAGGAAACGACCCGCTTGCGTGGAGTTTCTTAACATGCGAGTGCGCTAATGTCTTTTAAAACGTGTGTTTTATACTAGTTTTTCTATTTTGCATGCTTTTTAATGAAAAACATTAATTTATTCAAGTCGCGATCAAAAGTTGGACGGGCATCTTGTCACTTTTTACGTCTGTATTATTAGGAATCTCATTCAAAACGGCGCCGGCGTCGAAATTTTTGCTAGTGACCATTGACATTAACCAATTTTGTTAATATCATAGCAAGCAGTCAACAAAAATAGTGATTTGCGTATCGAAAATGAAAATGATACCAAAATAGAGACAAATGTTTTTTTTCTTTATTTAGACACTTTGAAAAGACGCTTTTGACCATTAGAATGTTGCGCAATTGTTTGGTTATCCCACAAAAATGACCCAATGTTCGACTATTGAGGAACTGAAATGTAAATATTAGGAAATTTTCGGCATCTGACGCACAATGTTACCAAAGGTTTCACCTTTTCTTACTGGGTAACTCGATTCGGGGGCTTAACCAACAAGAACTAATCCGAGCTAACCCAAATTAATGTAAAAAATAAATGTTCCGCTTCACGTATAATAGCTCTCCGCTCGCTTCGGGGCGCAACCACACAAAATTAACCCAAACTAACTCAAGGCATGCCCAATATAAAAAAAAAATTTGAGTCAACAATGCAAATAAAAGTTTTTTTTTTATCTTGGGCATGCTTTGGGTTACTTTGGGTTAGTTTTGTTTGGTTGCGCTCCCGGAGCGAGCAAAGGACCATGCGTACAATCATTTTTTAACATTTCAGCTCCTCAAAAGTCGAACTTTGGGGCTTTCTTGTGGGATAACCAAACAATTGCGCAACATGTTAATGGTCAAGAACAGATTAAATGTCTTTGGTCAAGAACGCCTTTTAAGAATGTCTAAATATTATGATTTCAGTATATTGTATTCGTTGCTTGGCAACATGCAATAACTGTACGTACAACATTTCCGTCCTGGGACGGGAATATAACATTTCTGTCCTATTTAAACACCTTGTTTGTCAGATCTGGCGTTTATCAAAAGCAAGATTTAGCTGTAGTTTCCGTAGTTACGTAATAAACTTCAAGCTCGCTCGATTCAAAACTTGATATTATATTGAGTTTAAATTTAAAACACCGTTTTTATTTAGAGTAATATTTTTCTCTATTTTTATAAATACGTATTCTAATTATTAATATGCGTATGTGCAACTCGTAGGAAAAGCACATTCTTGGACTCTGTGTTGTTGGCCTCGGCTGCGCCTCGTCCAGCAATTACCACAATCGTCCAGGAATGTTTTGCTTTTCCTTCTAGTTACACAATATACTGTTTTACAAAATTCCATTTGTTGTTACATTGAAAATTTATCAAAAATAGGTATCACTTAATATTTTTTTTGTATTTTCTATTTGATTCAAGATTTGTATTATAAATGTTTATATATTATAATCTGCACGGTATACTTTAAAACGAAAAACACATATTTTGACATGCTCTATTTTCTAATAAATGTAATTTTTCTGTTACGTTATTAAAAACAAGCGGCCGATTTTCCATGATACAGACATACTCTTAAGTGTCATCGGCAACAACGCTGCAGGAGCGGTAAGTAATACTAGGGCTTGCCTAATATAGTCTAAGGTTGGCGCGTTCATATTTAGTAAACCAATAGGTCTACTAATTTTTTATATGTCTTTGATCTTCGCGCATTGAACTGGACCAAATTTCTGTCGCCCCAAGTTTGAACTTTCCCTAGGTCTTGATTAATTGCTGTAATCTGCTTCTGTCTGCGGTGATAAATCTCAGTCGCTGGTAAAGGTCTTTCTGATCTAAATTGGGAGGCACTGTCATCCGCAAAACTCTAAACATGATTATTCGTTTCGGTCAGCAGGTCATTAATATAGATGAGGAACAGAGTTGGTGAAAGTATTGCACCCTGGGGCATGCCCGCGTTAATGGGAAATGTGTCTGAGATGTGTCCATCAACTGCAACTGCAGAGATCGATTCTTAAGGAAACTGGCAAGCCAGCTGCATAGCTAGGCTGGCAGTCCGAAGGACAGCAGTTTGTTGAGCCATCCGTCATGCCAAAATCCAACGCAATCGCTCGAGACTCTCCGTATTTCTCAATTGCCCTACTCCATATATGAGTGACATAGGCCAATATATCTCCCGTCAATCTCTCTTTGCGAGCTCCGTATTGATTATCGCTGATTATTCTGTTGTTCTCGAGGTACTTGAGTAGTCGCTGTTTGACTACACGTTCCATGACTTTGGAGATTATGGGAATCAAGACAATAGGGCGATAGTTTGAGTGCGTGGTTTTCTTACCTTTCTTTGGAACAGGTTGCACTCGAGCGACTTTCCAAAAAGATGCGTTAATCCCTTATCGGTAAAACAAAGGAAAAAGTCTGGAAAAAACGGGTGTTAGTTCGTTGACGCAGTTCTTTAACAGGATGGCAGGTATTTCGTCCGGTCCTGATGCCTTTTGCGTATCTAGTTCTTTAAGGATTTTACTAATATCACGGTGGTGAAACTTGACTTCTGCCATGTTAGTGTTGATGCTTGATATGGTGGAGAGAGCCTTGCCTTGGGGGACGTAGAATGCGATGAAAATATTTTGGCGAGCATGTTTGCTTTTTTCTTGGCTGAAGTCGCCGTGACGCCACGTTCGTCTGTCAAAGGTGGGAGAGACGTTTTTGTAAAGTTATTACTTGCTGTCTTTGCTACCGACCAGAAATTCCTTGCTGCCAGTACTTGGAGGCTTGCTGCTTGCTGTTTCTTACCTACAGCTCTTTCGCATCTTCTGTCGAACTAGAGCTTTCCTTTTGACGGTAACTTGATGGAATTTGGTTCCTTATACATAATTTTAAAAACACAAACACTAAATTAATAATAATGCAATTATTTATTAAAAGGCCAAAAAATAATTACAAAAAACACAGAAACAGCTTTATCATCATCTTCTATTCCAAAATCTAAATCTTGACCAAATCCATCGATATCATCAGGAAAATCATATATCTTATAAAAAGATTTTGCATCTGTGGGAATAAAACGTAACAAACTTTTTATGTCTGCAGTCTCATTGTCTGAAATGGTTTTTCCGTTAGGGTATAGCAGCTTTAAATCTCCAAAATCAAGGTGTCTTGCTTTTTGCCTCTTACCGACTTGGAAATATCTGCTTCCTTAAATTCATCATCTTCAGTATGGGAGTAATTAAAAAAACCGAGTAAAGCTTTTCTTTTGTAAATTTGATTACTTTTGCTTTAGGCCAACTAATTTTTTCATTATCTACACTTACTTGTGTGTTTTGTAGCACAAATGTGTTATTTTTTTACATTCTCCAATAATGCTAGGAAAGTCATCAGGGGCGTGGACACGTACTTTTTTTAAAGAGCGTTCAATTAACCGAAACTTTTACAATACAATACGTATTTTTCTGCTCTCTTGGTTTTTTGATTATTTTTAGTGTAATCTTCACTGGATCACACAGAATATTCAGCAGCTCAAATAAATGAAATAATTTATGGCCCCGACAAAAAAAAAACATCGTCGTCGATAAAAACCTATTTAGGTGGTTGCTTGGCTAAGGCAACACATTAAAAAGCGATATAGCTGAAATCAGTGAGTCTGCAAGGTTCATTTCTAATTGTTATGAGGAACAGAAAAATGAATTAAAGACGCAGGTACATTAAAATTAATCAATAGGGAGAGTGGTACTATGAAGGTAAGTCTCAGGAAACTGGAAAATAAGGTTAACTATTCTGAACAAAAAGAGAACGGAAACAACATAATTATTTCTGGTGTGAAGTGCCAAAACTCTACAAACCTGCCTGGCACTGTCAGGGAGGTATTCAGACGTTTAAATCTTGAGTCTTCGCAGGTAAAACAATGTAAAAGATTCAGCGTAAGGGACAACTCTCCTATTTTGGTTACGCTTAACAGCAGGACTGACAAGTTGGCATTATTTACTATTTCAATGAGGACCTCACCATGCAAAACCAAAAGTTCAAGCTTGCACGAGATGCCAGAAAACAGAAATTAGTTAATAGTGCTTACACTTTTAATGGGTCAGTTTATTTAAAAAAAAACCTCTACTTCTCAGGCATAAAAATCTTATATGAGGATGATCTGAAAAATCTGTAAAGCTGGATGACGTGGATGGCTGTTGGATTGAATTATATATTGTGATGCAGAAAACTTGTACTTGTTTTAAAATGGCTTCTTCTTTGTTAGTTAATGTACAAAATACCCAAGGTTGTCGTACTGAATTAAGGGAACTTAGATTGTCATATGATGGTTGTTCTTATGATGTCAGCTTTGTTACAGAATCCTGGTTAAATGATAGCATATTGGACCAGGAACTAATTGACGTAAGCAAATACTCAATTTTTCGTCGGGATAGAATCTTCACATGTTCGAAGAAGGATGATGGTGGAGGAGTTTTTGACGCGGTCAAGAATGAGTACAGTCCAATAGCACTTGAAGAATATCATAGCGATGCAGAAGATGTCTGGGCTCTCTTGGCTGTTGGCGCTGTACCTGTGTTGCGTTTATTTGCCACATAATGAGGATGTTAATTATTTCGTTTTCTGTCAAAATTAAAACTACATTTAGAGAAAGTGAAAAATCATCCAGTTCTGGTTTGTGGTGATTTTAATTACTCGACTGTTGATTGGATTGAGAATGAGGGCCACTTTGAACCATTCGATGTTCCTTCTAAATACTGTGATTTATTAGAATTTGTACTCATGACGGCTTTATGCAACTTAATAACATTCCTAACTCAAATAATAGGTTTTTGGATCTTGTATTTTGTAATAAGTTCTTTGTTGTTAATCATTTGCTTAATTCCAGCAGTCCTTTGCTGCCTGAAAATATAAATCACCCATCCTTGATGTGTCTGGTTGATTCTCCTGACGCTGGCTTGAACGATAACTCCAAAGTTAAATACTATAGAAATTTTAAACAAGCAAACTACACAGATATCTGTGGGGAGCTAAGTTTGCATCAATGGTCAACTCTTTTTAATCATAATAGTGTCACTCAAAATTTAACTGTTTTGCATGACATATTAAATATATGCATTATTAATACATTTCCTGTTTATTTTTCTAAGGTTCTAAGTTAATTAAAAGAAAAAACAAATTACATAAAAAATGTAAAGTTCAGAAAAATATAAATGATTATAATTCCTTTAAATTTCTTCGGTCAGAAACTAAAAGATGTATTGGCACTGACTATCAGAATTATATATCTAATATAGAAAATAAAACTCCACGTAACAGCAAAAAATTTTGTTATAATGATTTAATTCCAGAGCAGATTTTAGTAAAGCATTTGAGATTTGTCATAATATCATGCGTCAAGGGCTGGCAGAGATAGCCATCTGTGGTGATCTTCTTAGATGGTGAATCATATCTACTGAATAGGTCAATGTTTGTGGCTCTTCTGGGGTTCTGTTCGGAGAGATTTTCTCCGTTTTCAAGTGTACCGCAGGGCTCCCATCCTGGCCCTATATTGTTTGTTATTTATATTAATAATATAAAGCTTTGCTTCAAGTACTGCCTGTTCCTTTGCCGCCGATGTCCTGAAAATATTTCTTAGAATTAACTAGGTTTCGGACTGGGAAACTCTACAAAACAGTATTAATAACTTGGTAAAATTTTGTGACGAGAATCAACTGTTTTCGAATGCTCCATCATGACCTTTTCCCGTAGGTCGACAATTATTAGTCATGATTATAAACTGGGTAATACTTCTTTAGAAAGAGTTCTCCATATCATGGATCTGGGAGTGCTATTTGACACCAAAATAACATTCCATCTCCACATTGATAAACTTGTTAATGAGTGTAACAGAATCTTGGGCTTTATAAAAAACAATGTGTTGATTTTCATAACTCTAAAACCATAATTGCTCTATAATATTCATATGTTTTTAGTAAACTTCAGTTTGCTTCCGTAATTTGGAATCCGAGATATAAGAGTAACCCACTAAGCAAAAAAAAACATTGCAATTTCGTTACAAATATGTTTTTACGTTACATTGTTACATTATAGAAAAAAGATTTTTTACGTCGCCATTTCGAAATATAATCAGATAATGTCCGCCAACATAACAAAATGCAGTTACGTTAATAAATAAACGTTTTTGTTTCCAAACTACAACGAATTGGTTTCGTTTATGAAATGTTTTCTTAACAGACTTTTCAAAATGTTAGAATTATGTTACTTATAAAACGTTCTTGTTTTGAAACTTTAACAAACTGGTTTCGTTTTGAAAATGGACTAAATTCAGGCACAATAACGTTACATTGGTGACGGATTAGCTTCATCCTTTGGAAATGTAATATATTTGCAAGCCGTTAAAAGTAATTATTTCGTACTGTACATTAGGCATATAACACTTATAGTATCGAGATGGATAAATGCGGCTCTAAAATGTCAATTTTTAAACAATTTCTATAGAAATTCTGTGGAAATTTCTATAGAAATTCTGCCAGAATTGACATTTTAAAGCCGCCTTTTTTGCTTTCTTCCTGAGGATATCTACTATCAAATAAAAAAAAATCAATTAAATAGGTAATAAGGTAATTTATTAATAAAAAACAAAACATTTCATTTTTAAAAACTTTAAAAAAACTTCTGGCAACCAAGCCTGAAACAAAATATAAATTGTATTAGAATGTAATAATGTTCCAATAATTAAAATTGCATTTTTTTTAAAAATACACAACACAAAAAAGAGCAAGGCAGAAAATGACTCATTTTAAAAATAATTTTCTTATTTTTTATTAATTATGAAAAATACGAAATAAAAAAAAATACAGAACTCATACCATTTGACAGGTAAAAAAACGATTTTGAAAAAAATAATAATTAAGTTTGTGGCTTTAATGGACCCTTACACATAAGCCAAATTTTATTCTGGACACAAAAATATTATAAAATTTAGAAATTTAAGGTAACAGCTTATAGATAAAGCTAATTTGGTTTGATAATGCAACTTTGTATAGTTAAATATTGAATGCCGATTTAAACCTTAGACATTGTTATTATACTTACTAAATGTTTTGAAGTGACATCAACCCAAACTACTAAGGAGCTCTTTAAATTCCAAATTGCTGACAATGGATTCCAAAGGTAATTTTGGCAGTTGAAAAGTCAGTTTTGGCAGCTGATTTTTTACTGTTTTGCAAATTGATATTTGAAATTAGAAAATTTAATTTCCATTCTAGTACTTCTTATTTTCATGATATCGCCATAGGATACTTTGATATCAACATAATATTAGCTACAATCGTCTGGTCCTCTGCTGAATTATTAACATTGTCCCCCACAGTTATATTACTAGCATCGTCATGATTTTCCATATTAAATTACTAGTATCTAAAATTTAGTTAAATATACACTTATACAATTAATGCCAACTAAATTATTGCTTAAATTACTTTCATGACTTGGGTTTATAGAATGCATTTCGTTAGCTCTGTTCTGTTTATTGAAGTAATATGATTATTATTAATGAGGTTCCAAATATGCCGTTTAGAAAATGGTGAGAAATATGGCATATATAGAGATGCTGTAAATAAATAAAAACACATTTTAAAATGGCATCAAGAAAAAGGCTTAGAAAAAGGGCAATTTAAGAAAAAAGCGACAAAAGAATTTTGTGTCACTATTTTTGTTGAATGTCATAATTACTTATAGAAAATTAAAAGATTCAACTGAGGCTGTGATATTATAAAATTAAATTAACTCATCAACATTTCACATAAAAGTATAATACCTAATTATATTGTCACTAAAACTGAAACATAAATGTAACATGGAAATAAATATAAATAAAATAAGCAGCCGATGAAGAAATTAATAATCTTCGGAGCTTAAACTCATTCTCTTGATAATCTCTAAATCAGGTCATAATGTTGCACAATAAGCTGATCGAAGAGGAATATCCTATTGTTTATGACTATAGCTCTGTTCCAACTGAGCAAGAAACCATACATTGGACGGTAATTTCCAGTAGCATAATTCGTTTATCAACATGACAAGTACTTATCACCTCCAAAAATGAAATTGACAACTAGAAATGACGGTCCCTCGTACGGTTTTCTAGTCGGTTGGAACAAACTTAATTTCTGGGTAGATATTGATCAGTTTTTGTGTTTCTTTTTGTAAGAAAAACCTTATCCAATGCTTCATTCAATTGATCAACTGATTGTGCAACAAACCACATGCACACGGCATGTATTGGATATTGCGTCGTGACCACAACACTTTAAAGACAGAATGGTATACCAAGGAAACATGGTCGGGTAGATATTTAAATTACTGTTCGCAACAGAGAGAAATTAATAACTAAAGTTATTAATTTCTCTCTGGTTCGCAACATTCAAAATCCCAAAAAAAAACGGTATTATAGGTCTAGCAGATAGACACATATCCAGGATTACGATAGGGCCTTTAGCTAACCTTGTATCTTGCATACAGCATACAGGCTGCTATACACATAATAATAATATACAAAATAATATAGTAAATTGATTATTTTGTGTTATAAGACTGATATAGCTAAGCTTACACTACTAAAGCTATTATTCTTTCCTCGACCTGATACCTATATGTATATATATATTAGTTAATACTGTTTCTAGTTTATTGGGTTTTCGACTTTTGGGTATGATCTTGGGGTTTGTGTTTTGTGGATATGGGCCATAGGTTATTTATAACAATGACAATTTACAATAATATTTCTATAAATTTATTATTGACATTTATAAATTAGTATTATGGGTACCTATATTATACTAATCTAGGTAGGTTACTTACCTTGTGATGATACATCTTGTTGAAGAAATAGTATTATTAACAGAAAAACAGGAGAAAAGCTCTGAAGAACACGGTACGTTGCAACGACAATACAAGAGAAACAATAAACAAAACATTTTTTTAGGGTTATGTTGTTAATGGTGGCGTCGTGGCTAAAGTAAATGCATTGATATGTTATCGCTATAAATTATAGAACAACACTGTTGCGTAATTTAGGATACGTTTTAGGGCGTTTTTTATTAGTAGTTTCCATTAACGTAATTATTTCGTTGCAGTAAAATCGTTTCAGGAATGTTCGCAATATTATGTTATTTAACAAAACAAGATGTTTCCGTTTTTAAAACTTTAATACATAACGTAACAAATAAATTGAGATAACAACATGTCGGCGATGTTAAAAACAAAACGTATTTTAAACTAACATGAATGTTACATTTCTAACACGTTCCGTTAATAATGTAACAATTACCTAATTAAAATTCACAAGTCTACGATGTTACTTTCTTAAACGGTAAATAAAATCGTTGTTGTTACATCATTGGAATGTTTGGAAAAAACGTTTTCTAAGTTTCTTTAAATTAACGTTATCAAACGTCACAAAGATGTTTTTTGCTTAGTGGGAACATTGATGGACTAGAAAAAATACAGAACAAATTTCTAATATTCCTGTGCTATAAAACGCATTTCTAGATTCCAATTCATGATTACTCTTTGGCTCGATCCCACTGTAAAATATTAGAACTGGGGAAAAGACGAATTTTGGCAGATATTTTAACCTGATTTAAAATTGTTAAAGATCTCTCTAGCTCTCCAATAATTCTCTCCAAAATACTAATATAGCTGCTCGTAGACTAAGAAGCTAGCGTCCCATACTGTAGAACAAATCACTGTCAGAATGCACCTTTGGTGAGAATGGTAAAATATGGTAATTTGCATTGTACTGATTGTAATTTGGATTTTTTTGCCACAAGTTAACTACCGTTTAAAATGAATCTTAAGTTGAAGCTTTTGGAATAGTGCTTGCTTCATGAATTTTTGTGATATATGTTTCCCTGTGTAGAATTAGTCATGGAATAATATTGGCTCTATATTAGTTTGAATAATGTGATACATTGTACAGGGTGGCCCGTTTAAAAGGGGCCTATACCTTATCTCGAAAATTACGGGGGTTGGAAAAAAAATTAAATACAAAAGTTGTTCCTAGTAAAATGGTCTTTATTTTTTTTTGTATTGTTTTAATCGTCACTTTTTTATATACAGGATGGTCAAAGAAAGTTACACTTTTTTAAATGAAACACCCTATATTTTATTACATTTTTGGATTCTACTTAAAATTCTAAGCATATTTGATGTATGATGTTATACCTCTAGAGTTAGTAGTTTCACGTGAAACTATATAAACAGTTGAAAATCGGTACTTTGACTACTTTTCACCTTGGTAGCAAGAAGACCATTAGAGATGGAGTAAAATTAATTTCACAGTCCTATCTTAACTTTTCAAGAGCTATTTGACGGTACTAATTGGCAGATGGTACCATGGGTACCAAATCTGGTACCTCTGTAGGTACCATCAGTTAGCACCATCAGATAGCTCTTGGAAAGTTAAGATAGGAATGTGGAATTCATTTTATTCAATCTTTAATGGTCTTCCTGCTACCAAGGTGAAAATTAGCCAAAGTACCGATTTTCAACTGTTTATAGCTGTGAAACTACTAACTCTAGAGGTATAACAACATACAACAAATATGCTTAGAATTTTAAGTAGAATCCAAAATGTAATAAAACGTAGGGTGTTCCATTTAAAAAAGTGTAACTTTCTTCGACCATCCTGTATATAAAAAAGTGACGATTAAAACAATACAAAAAAAATAAAGATAATTTTATTAGGAATAACTTTTGTATTTCAATTTTTTTTCCAACCCCCGTAGTTTTCGAGATAAGGTATAGGCCCCTCTTAAACGGGCCACCCTGTACATCTTTGCCTTTGTTAGGTACTGTAAAAAAAGTAGATATTACGGCAGAACTTGTTACAAACTGTTATTATGTTAAAACTTTAGTTAATTGTAATATCAGGATACTATTTTTGGACTTGTTCCGTTTGTATCTTAAAGAGTGTAATAAATAAATAAATAAGTAAACACGGAGAGTCTAATATCGCAAATAATGGATCGCAAATACCAGGGGATCTCAATGAGTTGGAATTTAACTTTGAAGAATATCAATCTCGGGATTAAATTTTAAAAACTCCAAGAGACGTTTTTAAACCCAGAAACTCTGTTACTCGCGCACTTCTACTGTCTTCGCTGAAAAAGGTTACTGATAGCAATGTTGAAAATGTGATGAAAGAAAAATCTAGCAAAAGACTTAGAAACGAAATATCTCCAGGAATAGAGAACCAAAATAAGGAACAATGTAATGAACTAAACATTGCCCCCAGTCAAGTAGGATCAGCATCAAAAACAAATACTACAACAACAAACGATGAAACTAAAAACCAAATGGATATGGATAAATTGCTGTTGCAGATCTTTGGATCGTTGGATATAATACAAAATGCTACAAATAGGGAAGATCATAAGAGCTGATACTGGATCTATACATAAATGTATAAAATTGGCAAGGTAGAAAAATAATAAATAGTACTAGGGCACAGAACACAACTTCTAGAACTTCAAAAAATAAGTCGTATAGACAAGGAATCAACAATGCATAAGCCACAGAGCCTTTTTTTCATAGCAGAAAACAACACACAAAGGGCAGAAACGCATACAACAACTGAAAATAAACCTAAAGAGGCGGAAACGTGGAAAACCCCACCTAAAATGGTAAAACCGAAACTGGAAACCATTATACAAATAGATAATATCTCTGACCTAAAAGAAACAATGCGACAACATAAAAACCAAATTATGTCGGTGACATACAAGGGGGCTTGAAAAATATAAAACATTTAAAAAGAGGTGCGGTGGAAAGTCATAATGAGGATCAGCACAGGAAAATTAGAATCGCCCTTGAAAATTAAAAAAAAAAATATATCAAAATTAGAGGCACCCAAAATAATAACCCAATGTTTATAATTACTGCAATTTATAAAGGCTATTTAAACTCTGAATTTGTAGAAGAGCTAATAAGATTAAATAGTGAGATAAGAAATGATTTCCAAAACAGAGATATCGCCAAGGAAATCAAAGTAATCGCCAAAAAAGACTGCTGTAATACAACTAAGGAGAATTGGATCTTGGAAGCGCCGCCGGCGCCGCCGGATATAGCAAAATGGTTTTTAAGAAAACAAACTGTTTTTTTTTGAACTTATGAAAGTTTTGGCCACGTGTCCAAAGAGTGCCACGAGACAACATGTTGTTATAAGTGTGCTGCTATTGACCATCTGAGTAAAGATTGTACCGCTACAGGCATAAAGTGTGTGAAATGCACTAAAGTGAAAATTAAAACTAAGGAAAATAAGCACTCGGCTCGAGCCAAAAACTGCCATGTATACCAAAAAAGACTAAGTAATTACAACAATCAAATAAATTACTCTGACAGTTTTTTTTAATGATCTGGCAAATAGTAGGAAGTCTGAAGTAAAAGAAATTAGGGCACGCTCAAAATCTTTATTACGCAATCCCAAAACGTCCAATCGCTGGGATATAGTCTAGACTTAATGAATGCGTTACTTGAAGATCATGCAGACTATAAATGTATTTGTATTACAGAAGACTGGAAAAAATCTAAATAATTGAGTTTTCTAGGCTTAGAAAATTTTAAACTGTCTTCTAGTTTTTGTAGGGAAGAAGGTTATGGGGGTGCAGCTCTTTATGTAAAAAATACCTAAAATGTTTAAATAGAAGACGAATCGAAGACATTTCATTGAGGGAATATTTAAATGTGCTTGTGTGGAGTGTAAAATTTTGTTAAGATCTCAGTGGAGGGAGACTTGAAAATATTTTTCCAAAAGTTAGAATTACTACTTCAGATTATTATCCTAGAAAACCAAAAAATGTTTCTTGCAGGTGAGTTTAACATAGAACTTTTGAAACATAACAATTCTAGGACACAACTTCACTCTGCTTTAACCTCTTTTGATATGTATCCAACAATTTTGGAAAACACTAGAATAACACCAACTTCACAATCTTGTAGTGATAATATCTTCACAAATGGCCCAGTTCAATATATTTTAAGTCTTGTATTACACACCACTATCTCAGATCATGCCGGCCTAAAAAGTTGTACTTGGTTCAAATTTAGTTACCAAAAAACCATGTTATATTAAGAGATGTTTTTATCGAAGTACGTAGAAATAAGTTTTTTTTTTGGTACATTAATGGAATAAGAATGTTTTTGAAGTAGATCCATTTGATGTTAATCAACAATGTATGAATAATTTTATAATGATTTTTAATTAAAATAATCATACGAAACGGAGAAACGATTGATTCGCGTCTGACCTGGGATTCACTATTGTCAAAATAGGTTTGTTCTAGCAGCGATTTAAACCCAAACCAAACCAAAGCCAAGCCATCCGGAGTTTGCGCATAGCGATTTAAGTGTCGCTTATATTGCAATGCGCAAATTCCAGATGGTTTGGCTTTGGTTTGAAATCGCTGCTAGAACAAAGCTAATGTCTTGAAGAAAATGTATCTGTATTGTTTTGTGCTGTAGCAGCTGAGATCTCGTGTCAATCGATCTATACTTCTATCCTATCTATCCTTACACTCCACTTTATAGTATGGGATGATGTACTGGGGTACAGGAAGAAGAGCTGGTGAAGTGTTGTTGGCACAAAAAAAGATTTTAAAAACCATTATGTTTAAAGGATATACCTACTCTTGCAGATCATTGTTTAGAGAGCTGGGAACACTTACTGTGTTCTCAACCTACATATATCAAAGTTGTACAGGGTGAATTCATTATATTTTGACACCCACCAGCAGCCGTAATTATAGGCATTACAAAAAAAACTTAAATTCAAAAGTTGTGGGTTTCTTATATATTATCTTTTACAAATGTCAAAAGAAAAAAATTGCCTGTCAAATGTCAAAAAATCGCATAACCTTGGTTTTTTTAAACAGAACACCCTGTATAATATTGCATATTTAAATTGTGCGAAAAAACCTACACATATTTCATGAATAATGTCCTATACCTATGTCTCACGGTTTTTGAAATATTGACAGTTGAAAATCGACCATTTGCCAAGTTTGACAGCTTGTAAAGTTTAAACGGCTAAACATAGAACAAAGCGGTTTGCACTTTCCTATATTGGTTTTTCATAAGCTAGCGTATGACACTAACTTTAGATTTAACCAGAGGTTAAAAATACCGGATAAATTTAACCTCTGGTTAAATAAAAAGTTAGTGTCATACGATAGCTTATGAAAAACCAATATAGGAAAGTGCAAACCGTTCTGTTCTATCTTTAGCCGTTTAGATTTTACAAGCTGTCAAACTTGGTAAATGGTCGATTTTCAACTGTCAATATTTCAAAAACCGTTTGAGATAGATATAGGACATTATTTATGAAATATGTCTAGACTTTTTCGTACAATCCAAATATGTAATAACATACAGGGTGTTCCATTTAAAAAAATTAAGGCTATGCGGTTTTTTGACAATTGACAGTCAATATTTTTCTTTTGACATTTCTAAAAGATAATATATTAAAATCCATACAACTTTTGAATGTAACTTTTTTTTGTATTACCTGTAATTACGGCTGCAGGTGGGTGTCAAAATATAATGAATAACCCTGTACGTATATAAAGAATAACAATTTGTGTCAACTACATTACTGGATAATGAAAACTTGTTTTAAGCTCGAGAGTGTGAGTAGTGTATCTGTGTATTTTGTTTTCTATTTTCCCTATATTATTTTGTCTAAATATAGGTTCGCTGTTTTTTATATTTTTATTTCACATTTAGTTTCAGTTACAAATATTGTATTGACGAACCTTGTGTCATGTAGACCTTAACAGTGAATATATAAATAAATAAATAAATAAAATCGAAAAAGGGTACTGCTTTAGGAGTAGGTGAGGGTAGTCTGCAAAATAACACATTTTTATTCCCCCCCACGTTCTTTAGTGTAGAAAAGGCAACCATTGTAAATTTTCAAATTTTCATTATGCACACAAAAAGTTGGGCTCATAATTTGGCAGTTAGGTAGATGATTATTTGAATTAATATATTACAGATACCGATAAGATGTACAGGGTGATTCACATAAGATATTATCTGCCTTATTTCCCTTGTTGCCGACTGTTTCTCTCCTCGCTTGTCTTAAGTCGAATGGAGTCGACATTATCCGAATGAGCGTTAAATATCCAAACGTAGACAGCTTTGTTGACATGACATGCGTGACACCTCAGTCTTATTCAATACCCAGGAAAAGTAAGCTGAACGCACCTAAAAAAGTACTTAAAAAATTTGTGACTGTTCAAGGTTATAAAGAATTGTCTTAAATAAATAACATATTACCTTGGAAACATATACCTACTGGGCGGCAAAATTTATTTCTGTTCATTTTCACCTAAATTTAGAAGAAAAATATACCTCTATAGAATTCGAAAACCGAAAAAAATAATTATAATAGGCCGTGTTACGAGATTCACCAGTTTATTTCTAGCAGAAGTTATTCAGTTTTGTACCGACGGGTAAAAATAATCCGTGGTCAGAGGATAATGTGGTCAGGGCGGGCTTGAGTAGTTCAATTTAATATTCGGTCGTTGATTTGCGTAAGCTGCATTTTGTTATTTAGTGGATATTCGGACAGTAATAAGGGGTATCCAGATATATACGAACTCCGTCTTTTCTTAATCAAATAGTTTAAAATGTGAGCGAGTCCCGAGACATTGATGTGTCAAATATTTGAGCAGCCCGTAAATCACTGCGCATGATTATGATGTTACAGCTGTTTAACACATTTTCGTCCCAATCCTCATGGACATTTCCGTTCCATTTGCCGATATTTACCCTCATACTGCCGCGTAAGATATTTACACATTAAAAATAGGAAAACCCTCCTATATCCGCATACAGATTTCGAAAATAACGGATACTTAACTAGTTTCGTTGCTCAGTAGTATACGTGATTGATGCTCCTAATTTGTAATATATTTCGACTGAAAACGATATTCCAAATATTCTGTGTTCATATATTCACCAATTTATCACATTCAGTTCTCGCCAAACACATTTGTATGTTCAGCGTAAACTATTTATTATACCTTGAACCGCATTCTTTCTACCCCACTGGGTGAATTTTATTATATGTTAGAGTTTTGACTTAAGATCATCATTCTTAACTCTCAGCTGTGACCTATTACGTCACTCTCATTCCTACAATCATATTCCCATTGACTCGTCCATTAATATACTCATCCTTGAGCCCCACCCACTTCCCACTCCTATCCACGCCGATTTTGTCTTATCAGCCGTGGCTTCTTTGTTAAATATCTCGTAAATAACGGGCTGTAGTAGTTAATAGTATATTATTATCTCTACCACTCGTAATGTACACGTTCGACCTACTACCCCAGTCCTATTCTCACACCTTGTAACCAGCCTTAAGCGTTGGGTCCCAAATATGTAACCTTATTTGTTAGTTGCTCATTAAACGATCCATATGCCAGGTTTACTCAGTGGATCGAATTTTTTAAAAAGACGTGGGTCTATGACTTGGCAATTAGGTGCGGTCGCCACTAAATTATTTTTACAAGAAATTTATCAATGATTATCGATCCTTAAAAACAGGGTAATAAAATTTAGAAATATACCATGTACATGGATATCAAGAGATTCAGAAATTAAAGGTATTTATAAGTAAGTCCATTTTTGAAGTGGAGTTGCTATTATAGCGGGTTAGAAGAAGGGGGAAGACTTTTCTCCACAAATGAAAAT
>MU182015.1:19635-62722 GCA_016904865.1 Pissodes strobi | reverse complement strand
TATTTTTTTTACTACTAACATGATAAATCACCATTATTTACTCCATTCCTCAAATGAGAAGTAACATTTCTCACCCTAGGTAAATAATAATATTAAAAAAAACCTAGGTCAATAATGAAACGGAAACGGAAAATGTCAAACTTGTTAGTTTGACATCTAGTTGTCATTTCGGATTATTTAAAAAATGAGTAGGAAATGATTAATTTCTAAATCTAATCAATTCAAATAATGATAAGGATTGTATCAGTGCTATTAGTAAAAAAATTATATACAGTATGACTCACTTTTCATGACTCCCCATAATATTCTTATTAATAATGCGATTTTGTCAAAATTTAGATGGAAAGAAGGTACTTTGTATGTATGGAGCTGTCGGGAGATTATTAGCGTTTTTTGGCGAGTAACCACGGTTAACTACAAGTAATACTGAAGTAAGTGCTAAGCGGGCACCCCACCACAAATTGTACTGTCTGCTTCTGTCTTCGCCAAAATACCGTAGTTAGATGTTGCATTGCTAGAAAAGAATATAGATATTTTGCATATTTATTTGAAAATGATCAGTTTGACCAGTGCAGAACGTTTACTCATATTTTTAATGACAGAATGGTGACCTCTGGAGATAAGCAAACTAATGGTATCTTTTCGATGAATATGTTCAGGATACTTTATGCTGCCCAAATCCCATTTGGGGCACATTTGTGTAGGAATTCCGATGCGTATGAGGCTTCTATAGAAGAATTTCATGAACGTATAATTTACAAACTTGTTCAGAATGGAAAAACAAACATTTCACATGTTTAACGTTTCAAAATTAATCCGCCATGACTCCATCAAACCTCGAGTACCACACCTCGTCACGTATGTAAGTTGTAGTAAGCCGTAGTTGAAAAATGATGATGTAATAGTGACGTCACGAAACTTCCCCTCACTTACCACAATTAAATTAATCCTCGTGAAAACAAAGTAATATCCTGTAGTATGCCGTGGTTAATTGTAGCTAGCTCGCGAAAAAACGCTTCTTGTTATGATTTCTGTCAGTTAGACAACTGAACTTCCAGGCTACTTGATATTTCGAACTATTTGAAAAATAAGTAGAAAATGACTAATATAAAAATCAAATCGAATCAAATATGGTAATATATCAGTGTTAGTAGTAAAAAAAATTCTATATATACCTCGGTTGAGAAGGCCATTATTAACCTCGCACATTATATCCTTCGGCGCTACGCGCCTCAGGATATAAAAGTGCTCGGTAAATAATGGCTTACTTCTCAACCTAGGTATATAATATACTATTAATGAACCCTAGATATATGACAGACTTCTTGACCAATGTTAGAAGTTATGTTTGAGTTTTGTTTTAATGCTAGGTGTGGTATTAAATGCAAGTTCCCAACTTCAGGATATGTATTTATGTATAATATTTTTATACTATTACAAAAAATGTTATTACACATAAATACATGAGCTCTTCTACACCTTTTCTTAATTATTATTACTTAAAATAATAAATATACTCGATAAAAAAAATACTTTAATAGATATAATGTAGGAATGCATGTTATGTAGTTTCAAATTTCAGTTACACACTTAATGTGTGTTAAAGAAGTAGCTCTAAAGTTAAGTACGGCAAATTCATAAACTAATCATTTGTTTGTTTGCGCTATTGCCGGCTCTATAAGGAAAGTACAGTAGACTTCACTCTCTAAAATTGGTGGGTGTTGGTACCAGCGGTCCTGCCAATTATTGAGTGGCGGCCAATAATTATCCGGATTCGCCGATCATCGAGCGGCATATTATCGAGAGTCCACTGTATTATTTTAGGAAAGTGCACGAACAAGGTAGTAGTATTAGATAACTAAATAAACAAATTATGAAATACCACATTATTCCATCTGATGGAAATATGTTTTTTACAATATTGGGGAAATTGTAATGTAAGATATACATTCTTTATATACGAACATCCTAATATTCGCTACTATCGTAGTAGTCTGGCAACGTTGCAACCAATTGCGCCTCGATCGCGATTACCCTTCTATCCGCAAGCCATCCTCCTACATCTTAGCTCCAAATAGCAAAGGCCTACATGCACGACGATGCCACGAGCTAAAATTTTGTGAGCACTTAGTCTTTTTGTAGAGGTGGTGTCGGATCAATGCGGTCGCAAAATATGCCTTTACTGCAGCAAACTTTTTCTAATTGCTTGTATTGTATATCAATCAGTTTCGATGTCCCGTCAATTCGCAATAATATAATATACTGTCGAAAATATGATGATGTTTGACCAAGTATGAGGCTTCCTTGTGACTAGATGCTTTATTAGTTACTGAAGAATGGTGCCGGACATCGTAGAAAATGCCTCTCGCACGCTAGGCGACCCCCTTACTTTTAAGCAACCATCTCACTCGAATGTTTTGTCGAAAACGAGTATAAGTATATGGATCGGCGTAACAGATATTTAATAGTTGATTATGTTTTTATGTTTGTAATTTATCATTTATATTCGAATTAATATACTACAGACCGGCAAGATGTACAGGTTGATTCAAATAATCAATCAATTGCGTCAGTCAGTCTTGTATTCTCTCTATATTCCGGGTTGGTGTAGGTTCATATTATATATATAATGTTACAATAACAATGCCAGTTCAACAAGGTTGACATAACCTTGTCACCCGTGTCTAGTATCGCGTTCGTTGGAGTTAAACAATAATATTACATGTAATGGGTAATGTAAATAACCTTCGTCTAGACCTCGAACTAGTCGGGTTGCCTTCACGATCGAATTTATGAAATATCGAGTGTTTTCCTGATACACTACAGACTGAAAGTGGCACCCCTTTTTCAAAAAATATACACGTCCAAAAGAATTCTCGTCCATTTCAGTACAGGTCGGAAGCCTATCAAAAAGAATGCGTTCAGAGAAATGCATCAAAATTAATTATTTTTTCGACAGTATCGTGTATCAAAACAAAATTTTGAAAAATCGCATATTAAACGTTAATAACTCGGAAAAGGAAAATCCAATCACCAAAAACATTTGACCATCAACGGCTCCCAACTATTGCCTTAGAACGTGCTAAATCTTCAATTTTCACTCGTAGTAGTTTAAAAAAAAAATAAGTTAACGACGGCTTAACCAGTTGCGCCGCGCGAGGTGGTTCATTCCAAAGATATTTTAAATGTCTTTGATTCAATCTCATTATCTACCCAGGATAAATGTGCTTCACTCCTAACGAAGATAACGAAATTCTTCTTCGCTCCACTGCGCTGACTGTTTCTCTTTCTTTATTGAGCCGACTTTATCCGAATAAGCGTTAAAGACCCGAGCGTAACGGACGGCTCAGTCGTATTTATTACCCAGAAAAAGATGTGCTGAACGTGAAAATAGTATATTATTTTATATAGAGGAAAAGTAACTTTTCCCCAAATAAAATATGCTGTTTTTTCTTCAAATATCAACAAATTAATGCAAAAACATCTCTTTTTAATAGTAATAATATCTAATTATTATTAAAGATAAGTGGGTTCGCAAGGCGGCTTAGACCGGTGTCGGTGAATAGGCATAGGTTGTTGCTATAGTAATGTAACATAAAGCTGTCAGTGGACACTGTCAACAATAATTTGTTTAAGATTGCGTCTCCGATTGCGTTTTAATTCCGTATTGATAAGCAGTTATTGAGTAAGTTCGATTAAATCATAACCAATTTGTTCCTAAATTAGTGATTTTTAGAAATGCAGTCACAAATTGAGTGATAAATACAAATTGTAGTTTAATAAATCTTGAGTTGTTGACGCTTATTTTGTTGTTTGTTTATATTGTATCTATGTTGCTATGACAACACTTTTACCTCCGCTGGCGGAAAAGTGAAAAGCAAAGCTCCGGCGGAGGAAAATCGAAACTTCACGGCCGCCTACACAGTCGAGTAATGGCGGATTTACTGACGTTTGAAGAAAAAAGAAGTTTTCAGTTCAACAATATGATTGTGTTTAATCATGATGCATGCTTATCAGTTACTGTCCCGCCTGTTCATAAGCAAGAACTTCTGTGTGTCTGTTAAAAAATATGATTCTATATGCTTTTATGTAGCTAAACGCTCGTCAAAATGTTTGCTACTTGATGCATGCTGCATCAAGTATAGGCGCAATGATCTTACGCTGTCTATTTATAAACTAACCCCTGTACTAAATAATGTGATTGTGCTTAGCCAAGTGTTGGGGAAACACCCCAACAAGTGTATTAACTTGGCGTTTTTCACAGTATAGTTTGGTGAAAACACCCAGTATGTCCGTGGTACGAATGAGCCATAATAATTAAACTCAGAATATCTTTATTTAACCCCAGGTAAACAGAAATTTGTGCATTTAATGCATTGTATTTAAGTTACTCCTTAGCCCGAACCTGAATTGTTGGTATAATAGATTCCGTTATAAGCAACAGCATGTTGACACTTCGTCAAAAAAATCGTTCTTAATCGTTCTCAATTTAATATATCCTTGTCTCCGTCAGTGTTGTGTAAACAACAATATATCAAATAAAGAAAGAACATGCTTCCACCCTCTCAAATGCATTCTACGCGTAATTTCCCGCCTTTTTCCCCTCCCGCGCAGATAGGAAAAATTAGATTGCAGTGCAGTAAAAACTCTCACTCGAACAGCAGCTAAAAGTGGTTGCTCGATGCTCCTTCGCGCCAAAGGTCAAATCCTTTTAGACCATTTTCTCATTTTGTTTGCACAGATATTTAGAGAATATCTGCTGTACCTCTGTTCTCTTTGTCGAAGCTTGGACAAAGAACTCCTTTGGGCGTTTTAACGCGTTTTCTCGGAGACAGAAATGCCATAGCGTCTCGTCTCACCTGTTGCTGTGGTTGAAGATGGAAGATAAAATGGCGATGGAAAATTTGTAGTTTGACAATTGTTCCTGTAAAATTAAAATCAAAGGTTTGAAGTCAGATCCCTGTTCTAGTGAAGTTAAGTCGAGAAAATTGGAGATATTCTATGAGAAAGAACAAGATCATAAAAGTTTATCATATTTTAAATTCAGTAAAGACAAAAGTTTTCATTTTTAAATTAAATAATCAAGACGTTTTTTTAGTAGATATTTATAAATAAGTAATCTTTTGTATATTTAGTTTTTATGTGTTAATGAATAAATGCGTGAAATTAGTTTAGAAACCACCCCCACCTTTATGGTGATAAATGATTAAAAATTTATTGTTTGTCCCGACCACCAAGCATGAGACTGATTTGTAACTGCGTGAATTACTGGATCTATACTGCATCCAATCTAATCACGATGATATTGTTTCTTTTATTTAGCAGCAAGCTTTTTTTTAAACACAAATTATATTTGATCAAGCATAAATTTTCTTTATGACAGTTTGGATTTATACTGGATGAAATCTAGTCACAATAAACAGGTGCTTTCTGTTCAAAAAAAAGCTCTTGTACTAAAAATATGATTGTGTTTTATCAAACAAGAGGTATTGAAGTTACGGAATGCTTGTAGGTTACTGTCCCGCGTATTCGTGATCTTTGATTTGATTCGTGAAATATGATTGTATATGATCAAGCATGAAGCTTTTATGTGACTGAATAAATACCGATATGTATGTAATGTATACTTATTGCATCAAGTATAGTAGCAATGATACGGTACTTTCTATTTACAAAGAAGCTCTTGTACTAAAAGTTATAATTGTGTGTGATCAAATATGAAACATATTTGAAGAGCAATTTCTTTAGCGATGGCAAAGTCAGAAAAACGCTTATCAAAGTGAAACTCCCTTACTTAAATTAAGCATGTTCCAGTATAGCTAGAGGGTTGAAATTTTCAGGGCATGAAGTCGGGGTAAAATGAGGATCCTGGACGAAAACGTAAAAAAATGTTCGATGTTAATAAAAGTATTATAAGACGTAATAAGAATAAAAATTAATAAAAACAGGAAAACAAAAGATTGTTCGGAAAGTTAATAAAAGTAATGTAAAAGCAAATAAGAAATAGGAGATTAATAAAAAAAAAGAAAAAATAAATTGTTCGGAATGGTAATAAAGGTATTATAAATCGAAATAAAGAAAAGAAAATTATAAAAAAAGGTTAGAAAAACGCGGTTTTCAGCGAAAAGAGGTTGAAAAAAAATTTTTAAAAAGTGTTGAAACTGGGGGCAGAAGTTGAGAAAAAAGGGCTTAAAAAATAAAACAATTCCTAACATCACCTTCAGAAGTTTCACATCAGTTGTCTGCTTATAAAGGTGAGGCATATATTTTTTTATTAACAGAGATGTTCTAAACAATAAAAAAATATCAAATCTTAATTTTTAAAGCAAGGAACACTGGAGTTCTTCTAAAGCGACACCCTGTAAATTTTTTAGGAAAAGAAGACTGTGAACTGACACAAAGTGATATAAATAAATGTGTCACATGGTTCCAGAATAACAAAATGTCTCTTAATGTGGAAAAATATTTAGTTCTCACCTTTACTAGAAAAGGCAACCCTATTCTAAACGACTATCAAATTGGCGAGTCCACCTTGATCCGTGTTTCTGAAGCCACTGATTTGGGAGTTTTATTCCAATCAATTATGAAATTTAACAGCCATTACATCAACACTATCAGGAAGGTATTCAAGGTATTGGGCTTCCTCATAAGAAACAGTTGGGTTTTAAGATCGCAACTATGTAAGACTGTATAATGCATTAGTTAGACAGCATCTTGAATATTCCTCTCATGTATGGATGCTTTTACAGTTAGCACACATTGACCAGACAGAAAAAGTGCAAAAGCGGTTTCTCCGTTATCTATATGTGGTTCAATATAAAGGTTGTCCCTACAGGATATCATACAGGAGTGTGCTGAATGCATTCAAATTTCAAACTCTCCTGCAAAGACGAGAAAAACAAGCTGTGATATTTCTATTCAATGTGTTAAATAACTAAGTATAGTGAATCTAATTTAATTACGTTAGATCGAATGAGCCAAAGATAAATGTTATATTGCCAACCGATCAAAATTTCTTTTTTGTTGATCCTAATAATTTCTTGTCCCCTTTTAATCGTATGATGTCTGTAGCAAATGAGGTACTTAGTCAGGTCCAAATAGATATTCTTAACACTACACTCGGAGATTTGAAGGCTGCTCTGAGTCATTTTTAATTAGGTTTTATATTTTAAGCCTGTGTGATAATCCTATTTTTATTGGATTTTAATAAGTTTATTTTAGTTTTGTTGTGTATTTTTCTTGTTATTTTCTTAATTTTAGGGAGTTTTAAGTTAGTGCTCTGTTATGCTTTACATGCAATTACGTTGAAAGGTGTTTGTAAAGTTTTGCCAATAAATAAATTATTAATTTAAATTTAATTCAGAAGTTTCACGTCAGTTATGTGCTTATAACGGTGAGGCACAATCTCTGTTCTAAACAAAACAAAAATATCGAACATTTCGCTTTTAAAGCAAGGGACACTGGAGTTCTTCTAAACCGACACCCTGTAAATTTTTTAAAAGGTATTATTAATTTAAATTTAATTTCGCAAAAAATGTGCAAAAAATAAGAATACAAAAATTAAATTCCAAGGTCATGAATTATCAAATTTAAGCCAGTTAGAACACAAGTTCACATGAACTTTCCATGCTTAAGTCACTAATAGATCCACCTCCTTCAATTTTGACATAATAATTATTATACTTGTCTAATCATGTGCTAGATCAAACATGAAGTTTCCTTGTGACTGAATACCTGCCTTTAAGGCATATACTGCATACAGGGTGACAATTTGACTATAGAAGATATATATATATAAAAAAAAACAGAAAATACCCTACCATAGAAAAACGCGAGAGAAAAAAATTAGGTATTTTGTGGACAATCCTCACCCATCCCTGAAGTACTGTCCCAATTCGCTTTGAAATCTTAAATGGCACTCCTTCACTTGTAACACCTCGGTGGGAAGAGTATTGAAAATGTTATTCTGAGATACCAAAATTAATGAGATTATAATAATTATTATGTCAATATTGAAGGCCGTGGTTCTATTAGTGACTTAAGGATGGAAATTTCATGTGAACTTGTGTTCTAACTGGCTTAAATTTGATAATACATGACCTTGAAATTTAATTTTTATTTTCTTATTTTCTAAGATACCTTGTATATTTTTTGCGAAATTAAATTTAAATGAGATTAAGTACCAAATATTAGTAAAATTTGGAGAAAATGTTTTAACTGGCTGTTCTAAAATTTGGCAGAATAAATTAGATAATAAATGTAAATGATGAAATTGGATCCCAAGTCTCAATCGAAACACTATTATAGTGCTAAAACTCTTTATGTTTGTGCAATTACGCAAATCCTTGTTTTTACCTATTTTTTGACTATTTTAGTGCTCAAGATGATTCCCATTTTATTCTAAACAGACATAAGTCCGATTTTCAAATTCTTCCCTAACTTTCTGTAAAATGTCTCTTGGAATAATTCGACAAAAATCAATTATCCCATGACGAAATTCTTCCAGAGAAGCCAGCTGGATTTTGTAAACTAGTGACTTAATGCAACCCGATAAAAAGAAGTCCATAGGGGTAAAGTCAGGTAATCTTGACGGCCATCCAATTGTACCTCTGCTTGCAATCCACTGGTTTGGATAATTTTAGTTCAGCCACTCTCTCGCCACAGCAACATAGTGTGGGGTGCACCATCTTGCTGGAAATGTAGAAGATCTTGGATGAAATTTAGATGGCCTTATAAGCCTCTTTGGTTTTCAAGTTCATCAACAGTCGAGGGCTTGGTAGCTTGGTTAAGCATTTCAGCATAAACTTGGCCGGTTACGTTTTCTTCAACTGATATTGTCTCTCAGTATTTTGGCCCAACATTGACTTTTTGTGAATATTGAGTGTGCTTCTCTGGAAAAGATTATTGAATATTTTATAAAAAGAGCAAAAAACAAATATTTGCGTTATTGTAAAAAATTGAAAATTTTAGTTCTATAATAGTGTTTTAACTTAGGCCTGGAATCCTTTTTCATCATTTACGATTATTTTCTAAATTTCCTGTCAAATTTTCCAATCCAGTTTTAAAATATTTTCTCAAAATGTTGCTAACATTTGTATTTAAATCTCATCAGTTTTAGAGATTTTAAAGTGGACGAGAGTAGTGCTTCAGGGGTGGGTGAAGGTGGTCTGCAAAACACCGTATTTTTATTTCTCCGCGATTTTGTAGACATGGTATTCTTTTTATATCCTTTTTAGTGTAGAAAATATAGCCGTAATAAGTTATCAAATTCTCACCATGCAATGATAGTGTACTTTCTATTCAATAAATAAGTCTTATCACGAAGTAGTTTTATTAAAATATAATTGTATTTGACCAAACATTACTGGTCGTTATGTCAATTACTGGATATGTCGATATACAGCATCTAGTTTAGTTGCAACGAATCTGTACTTGCCATTCATCAACAACTACTCTTACTAAAAGTTATGATAGTGATTCGTCACTATGTGATCAAAAGCCTGCCAGTAACTGGATATATGCGGCTTCTAGGGCCACTAATTCGAACCACGATTAGTCACTTTAAACACTGGTTCAATTAATCAGTATTTCGAATATGTTAATATCAGTATGACATTAATAGATGTAGGATATTCAAAACATTGATTAATTTAGTAGTGACTAATTTGAGTTCGTTTAGCTATCTCAAAGTAATGGCTCTTTAGAATTAAAACTATAGGAAGTAGATTTGGTTCTGTATATGTTGCAAATGATACTATTAACAAAAAAACCGAGGCTTGATTAAAAAGAGTTCGGATAACCTCGATTGGAAACATTAATGCGAAAAATCCAGCAAAGAGATAATCGGGCAAGCACTCAATAAATGTATTTTGGTCCGTCTTAAAAATAGAGCGGACTATACACTTAAATGTTATTTTCGCACTGACAAGTTCAGGCGATTTATTATTGCTTTTCGTTTTCTTTAGAACAGACTTGTTTCGTTAAACTCACAGAACCAGTTCGTCTATAATAATTTTAGTTAATAATCTGTTCTTTCGCATGAAATGTTGAAAAATCGGTTGTCTACACTTTAGATTAGCTTTTATATGCCTTGCGAAAGGCATTCGGTTGGATCAACTCTAACCTATAATTTGAACTATAATTAAAGCAATCTTATCAGACGTTCTGTTCAACAACCAATAATCTAAATCGAAATACCTCTCTGATTTCTAATACAAGGCAATGTTGAAAGGCTACGAGGTGCAAAACTATAAAAAGCAGATCAAAACACCAACTGGCGCAGGGATTCCAAAAACAGAGGGCTATTTTAGATTCATAAGTAGGTTAACGGTGGATGCAGTAAAATTAGAATAATTCCAAATGGGTTTCAAGACGACCGGTATTTTAGTCACACGATATACAAACAATCGGGCAAAACTAGGTAAAATGGCCGCGTGTGCTTGCCTCACTACTGTTTGTTTGTTCGAACTCTTTTTTAGGATTTGGGTTGATTTGAGACGGTTTTTGCATTTTTAAATTATAGCTACATTTTTCATATTTGTTTCTTTACTGAAAGAGCTTGTAGATCATAAATCATTTCAGTGTGCTTTTGAAATTATAAGCCCATTTCCATTGAGCTAAGATTTAAATTCAGAAACTAGACTCATGTATCATGTATCACGTGATAAAAAAAATTTAAGAATAATATTTTTTTAAAATGTAGGTATAGCAGGAGATTAGATTTCTTGGAAACCAATCGCTCTGTATAGATCGATAGATATGAACACTGTATGATGGCATAACTGGTACCGACATTTGCGTAATAAACAGTATGGAATGTCAAAAAATATATTTTTTCTTCAAACTGTGTAGGCGGCCGTGAAGTTTCGTTTTTCCTCCGACGGAGCTTTACTTTTCACTTTTCCGCCGGCGGAGGTAAAAGTGTTGTCATAGCGACATATAGATACAATATAAACAGACAACAAAATAAGCGTCAACAACTCAAGATTTATTAAACTACAATTTGTATTTATCACTCAATTTGTGACTGCATTTCTAAAAATCACTAATTTAGGAACAAATTAGATATTATTTAATCGAACTTGCTCAATAACTGCTTATCAATACGGAATTAAAACGCAATCGGAGACGCAATCTTAAAAAAATAATTATCGTTGACAGTGTCCACTGACAGTTTTATGTTACATTACTATAGCAACAACCTGTGCCTATTTACCGACACCGGTCTAAGCCGCCTTGCGAACCCACTTATCTTTAATAATAATTAGATATTATTACTATTAAAAAGAGATGTTTTTGCATTAATTTGTCGACATTTGAAGGAAAAACAGCATATTTTATTTGGAGGAAAAGTTACTTTTCATGGCTTGCTCTCTATTACCAGCCTCACTCCGTTCGACTGTTAAACACGAGCGCGCCATGAAGAGTATCACTTTTCCTCCATATAAAATAATATACTATTGCATAATTATGTCCATATTTATCTCTCTTCTAGTTTTCGACATACTGGCATTTGAATTTTGCAATATGTTATTAACGCGATGATAATGGTCTACAGGTCTCACTTATATAAAATTTATTACATTCACATGGTTTTTTATAGATTACATTTTTAGTAGTTTCATTTTCATTAAGTGATTTTGTTTTTATTAGTTTATATCTAATGAAAATGAAACTACTAAAAATGTTATCTATAAAATACCATGTGAATGTAATAAATTTTATATAGGTGAGACCTGTAGACCATTATCAAAGCATATAAAAGAACACCAAACTTATATCAGTAATGCACAATTCCACAAATCACATATTTCTCATCATGCATTTGATAACAATCACAGAATACAATGGAACGCTTCTAGCATATGTTGTATGGGTATACTGAAGTGTGAGCGATGTCTGCACTGCTCTTGCTTTTGTTCCGTTTATAGTGTTAAAAGTGGCTAATAAATATTGAAATTTTGACCAGCTGTGTATTAAGGTTTTCTCTATGCAGTGAAATTATTATTTTTAGATTACGTGCGATGTGTTCTAGTTGAACGCATATTAGAGTGCAAACAATGGATTAAAAGTGCTTATCAGTAAATAAGTTTTCGCTTCTTTTTTTGGCGCAATCCGTCTCGGCCCGAACGCTTGAATTTTATTTTATTGTTCGCCGTTTTTGCTCTGTGATTCGATAGTAACTTGTTGTAGCGGATAACCAACCGTAACGTTAACGTTAAGTGTATAGGGTGACAGCAAGAATGTCCCTGAATTGCAAGGTTTGTGATGCAGATATTGCTAGGAAGTCATACAAACTTCATTGCAATGTATGCAATAAATACTTTCATAATGAATGCGCTGGTGTTAATGAAGTAGATACAATGGTTCTTTTGAAACAGAAGAAACTTTGGATATGTGGAGATTGTCATACTGGTGAAAAAAATGTCCCTAGTGGGAAGAATGATAAAACAACAACGATCACCACAAGAGCCAATAAGTCTAAAGAAAACGAAAAAACCTCAACTAAAGATCAAGAACCTGGCGTGGACCGCAACCTTGCAGAACTTACAAAAGTCATTAAAGAAATGAAAACGGAAATTTCTCAAATGAGAACTTCGCTGGACTATATGAATGACTTGTTCGAGACTGAACGCGTGAGAACTCAAGTTCTCTCAGAAATTGTAGAGGAACTTCGAACTGAAAATTCCATGCTTAAGAAAGACTTAAGTTATATGAACAAATTTATGAATGAAATTGAATATCAGAAAATCAAAAATAATTTAGTTGTCAGCGGAGTCTGTGGTTTCAACGGAAAATACGATAAAAACCGTTTGAAAGAAAAAGCACTCTCTGTGATGAAAACTATTGATGAATCACTTACACAGGAAAGTATCACAGATGTTAGGTTGCAGAAAACTAAATCCGAAATGGGCTTGATCATTGTCACTTTGGAAAATGAAGAGAAAAAGACTCAAATATTAAAGAAAAGGGGCTTAGTGGGTCAACTTACAGGAGAAAAATGCAACATTCCAGAAGCGAGAAAAATTTACGTAAATGAAGAATTAACGGCGGCAACTCACAATCTATTGCGTGAAGCTGGAAAACTGAGAAATGCTGGTTATAAATTTATATGGTGTCGCAACGGTTCTGTGTATGCTAGAGAGAGGGAGGGTGAGCCGGCAGTTAAAATTTTTAGTGTCTACCACTTGCGTGAACTTCTGGAAGGTGCTAGTAAGTAAAAATGTCTTACAAGTTTGTACTGTTGGCCGCTTAACTTTCATCATGGCTTGTAACACTGTATGTGATGATATTATAGATTACAATACACAAATAGTTGATAATATCGATTCTACTGACCTTTTCAATTACGAGGCTAGGGATCTTAATATTGTTCATTTAAATGTAAGAAGCATATCTAAAAATTTTGAAAATTTAACTACGTACCTAGATTTCCTTGGTAAAGGCTTCGACGTAATTGCTCTATCAGAAACAAATAATGTTACGTATAAAGTGAGCAATTTGAATATCCCTGGTTATCAGTTATGTTATAACCAAAGTATTATAAATAAGTGTGATGGATTCATTTTTTATGTTAAGTCGAATTTATTGAAATCAGTCGATATAATAGAGGCAAATAATTGTAAGTTTCTTAGAGTAAACATAAGTAAGAACGATTGTAGTATTGGTGTAACAGGGATTTACCGTTGTCATGACTTAGATCAAGAGAATCTAACTACAGGCTTAGAAGAATTATACCAAAATCTGAAGATAAAACATGAAACTGAAATATTTTGTGGAGATACCAACATTGACATTTTAAACCGAAAAAAAGTAAATAATTCTGTGAATGTATGCAATTATCTTAATGTTCTATCATCTTATGGTTTCAAGAGCATGATCAATAATATAACTAGATCAGATGGTGAGAGTAAAACATGTATTGACCATTTTTTCGTAAAATCAAACAAGATTTCAAATGCTGTTATTCTTAATGGTAGTTATTCAGACCACTCCCCGATTCTACTTAATGTTATTTTACAAGCAAACAATACTGATGAATATAAATATAGGAAAAAATTGGATAAAATAAAATTAAAATCTTTTTTACAAGCTGAAAAGTGGAAATCTGTTTTAGACAAAAACGACCCAAACTTGTGTGCAGATGAATTTACTAACTTATTAAAAAGATATGTTGGTCTCGCTACAATCGAAAAGTACATTAGATGTAAATGCAGGCGTAAAAGGCCTTGGTTGTCGATGGGCCTTTTGAATTCTATTAGAGAAAGAGATAAACTTAAGAAAATATCTGCCACGCAGCCTAGTAACTTGATAGCTAAAGAAAAATTCATAGAATACAGAAAAATACTCTCTAAGCTACTTTCCAAAGCAAAAGCTATATATTTTAAAAATCTTTTTGATAAGAACTTTAAAAATCCAAAAGAAACCTGGAATACAATAAAACATGCAACGAATGAAGTTACTGATAAACCAAAAATATCTAGTGTTCTTGGGGAGAGTGGGTCTATTGTGTCGGCAGAGGGTGAAATCGCTGAGGAATTCAACAAATACTTTAGTACTGTAGGGGAGAAGTTGGCCGCAAAAATTAAAAAAACACAAAACAACGTTAAAATCAAAACCTCCCAAATTACTCCTAGTAATACATTGTTTTTGAGCCCACTAGTAGAATATGAACTTTGTATTATTATACGCTCTCTAAAAAACAGTGAATCTAATACTGGTGATGGTGTCTCAAATAATGTTTTAAAGCATTTTGGCAGTTACTTGATTGCACCACTTTTACATCTAATTAATCTGATCTTCTCTACAGGTGTTTTCCCTGATATACTAAAGAACACAATAATTGTTCCTCTACATAAAGCCGGTCCTAGAGACACTGTGCAGAACTATAGACCGATTGCCCTGACAAACAACATTAGTAAAATTGTGGAAAAGTGCATCCACTTAAGATTAGGTGAATTTATAGGTAAAAATAAATTATTGAATTCAAGTCAATATGGCTTTAATAAAAATTGTGGAACTGAGGATGCACTTGTTAGTGTGGTGGACCACATTGTCACGGGTTTTAATACGCGAAAGAAGTGTATGACAATATTTTTAGATTTGGCCAAGGCCTTTGACACTGTGCCGCACCATATCTTACTGGATAGACTCGAACAAAAGGGTATTAGGGGGCTGTCCAGGGATCTTTTTAAATCATATCTAAATAATCGAATACAGCAAGTTAAAATTGGGGACTCCTTGAGCACCCCCCGACCTGTGAGGTGTGGTGTGCCGCAGGGTACTGTCTTGGGACCTGTGCTGTTTACATTGTATGTTGATGAAATTTTCTCTGTTTTACCCAAGGACACCGTGGTTTGCTATGCTGATGACACAGTAATAATTGTTAAAGAAGATTCCTGGGGCGAAATCTTCACAAAAGCTGAAGAGGTCATTAATCGTGTTAAAGGGTGGTTGGACTCTAGTTTGTTGTCTCTCAATGTTGATAAGTCACATTTCATTTGTTATGCTATGAACAGGACCGGTTTACCTAATATTAATACAATTAAAATTCATGAAAATGATTGTTTGAATAACCGAAATTGCAATTGTAGTGCAAATATTAGTGCAGTGAACAAGGTAAAGTACCTTGGAGTGTTTTTTGATAGTCACTTGAGATGGGACTGTCACATAGAATATATTTGTAATAAAATTAGAAAACTTATGTATAAATTCTACATCTTGAGGCAAAGCTTGTCAAGAAATTGTATTATGGGTATTTATAAGTCACTGGTAGAATCGGTGATCACTTATGGTATATGTATTTGGGGTGCAGCTACCAGCACTAATTTGTGGCCTCTTGAAATAACACAAAAAAGACTTTTAAAAATCGCATTATTTAAAAATAAACTCTATTCAACTGTAAACTTGTTTGAAGACTCTAGAACACTGACCATTAACAAACTATACATTAGATCTGTCATCAGGTTGCTGTGTAACAATAAGCTTTCAAAAAACCTAGCTAACCACCCAATAAACACAAGGTTTTTAAAAAAACAATCACTGAAAATTCCCGCTGTTGGATTTTCCTCAGTACAGAGAAGTTTGTTGTATACTGCACCCAAAATATATAACGTCTTACCGCAACATTTTAAAAATAAAAGCTACCCAAAAATTAAGAGAAATGTAAACATCTGGTTGTTGGAACTTAATGAAGATATATTGCAAAACTTAGTATGAGTATTGGTATAACTGTTCACTTGCTTTATGTTTGTTATTTTTATTACTTTAATAACTGCGCTGCCTTCTGCGTATAATTTATTTTCCATAGGGCTTGTAGTAGTGTTTATATTGCTAACCTAAATTAATTTCTGTGTAGGTGCACGCACAAATTTTTTTATAATTAATTGTGCACCTAATTACACAAAATTGTAATTATGTACTAATTATGAAATAAACTTTTTTTATTATTATTATTATTATTATTATTTTGGCAATGGAACGCTTCTAGTATTTTGGTAAAGGAGCCTTCATCTAAAAAACGTAAAATTAAAGAAAGTGCTTTAATTTTATTAAATAAAGATGAATGTGTTGCTTCAACTTCTGTTAGTTTTAATAGCACATGGTTACCTTTGCTAAAACCTGAAGTTGATAAGGGACACTTAAAAATTAACTAATCCTTTCAATAAAAATCATTAAATTCTTCCTAAGCCAATAACACCAAATTATAGATATATAAAACTTTAAAAACAAATTAATTTACCAAATAACACCTCATTATCACACTAAATACCAGTTAACCAGTCATTAAATATGGCATTATAATTGCCATCTTGTCAAAGTCAGTTCAAAGCCCGACAATCTGCAAGAGCTTTTTACTGTTTTATTGTATTTGCTAACCATTTTCATTTTTAGTTTTTTGCCTCTCTTGAAAACGATGGCAGACTTGCTTATCGAATCGACGATATATAGGTACACATTTCGTTAGGGTCACTAAACTTGCACTTGTGCAGTTTACATCCTGGAGCCTGGGCGGAAGAGGCTCTATGCCGGTTCAAGCCAAGTTTAGTCATTTGTGGAGCCAAGGGCAATCAATTCCAAGGTAAACATGAATCCTCCACAACAATATAGAACATATCTATATTAAGTTTTCTATTACATAATGTGTGTATAATTCTTTTAACAGTTGAATCATCAAAACAACTTGGTCGCATAAATATTGAATTATGACAAATTGGTAAGCCTGCCTTGCCTGCAGGTACATAAAATATGGAAAGGCATTCAAGAAATATTCGTTCAGCTTGTCCAAAATGAAACGTGGATTCTCGTATTTGTCCGTAAGCTATCCAAGACACTGTCCTTGTTACCTCTATTTGCAATTTTCCTGTCTATCTGCGTCCAGAATAAGTTTTTGATTTGACGTTTTTTTTTTTGTTTCAACTATAACTTTTTTTTTAAATTACAATATTTAAAAAAAAACATTAGTTATTTGTCCATTAATTGTCCTCCTACGTAATGTCTGTGTATAATCCTTTATACACTTGAAAATTTCATCAATACAACTTGATGACATAAATATTGAATTATCACAACTGGGTATGATTTCTAAATTTACGGCCTTATCTGCATGTACAGGGTTATCCAACGAGGACTAGCCAAGGCGATTTTTTGACTTTCCCTTTACTTTTATAAAAAAAAATTGAAATAGCCATCTTATGTAATTTTATCCCGCGAATTCGGATATGTTCAGCAAAAAACAATTGAACATCAAATAAAAGTGCTAGGGGTCAACTTATAACGGGGTTTAAATGGGATGCCATATTTTTAATGTGCTTATCCGATTTCTCATATAAATTTTGATCTAAAATGATGGATTTTTAATTTAAAAACGCCTTTTTTCTTTTTTTTTTTTTATGGCAGTGGCACACACACTAAAGGGAGATCCTATGGCGCTCGACGAGCGGTGTGTGTGCGAAGATGTTGATTGACACGGCTCTTGAATATTTGTAAGTTGTAATTAGTGGGAAACAGATGTTCTGGGAGTGAGTTCCACAGTGATGCAGTGCGCCAGACAAAGGAGTTCTGGTAAAGCGATGTTCTAGGAGTCTCTAGTTGTACGACGTCCTGGTGCGCTCTTGCCGTCTGTCGTGACTGTCTGACAGGAGCTGCCAGGGGCGGGATGAGGCGGGCCAAATCCTGGGAACATCTGCCGTGAAAGTATCTGTAAAACAGAGATATCTCGGCTACATGTCTGCGGTGTTCCAGACTATCTAGATTCCGGGTCAACTCCGGGTCGCCGACGAGACGGACTGCTCTCTTCTGTATGGAATCCAGCAGCTTTAGGGTGTGCTTTGATGCGGCACCCCAGTTATGTGAGCAATATTCTAAGCACTGTCTTATTTGCGCTTTGTAGAGCAAGAGCAACTGCTGCGGTATATAGAGTTTTTTGTTGCGAAATAGCGTACCAAGCTTCTGGGAGGCTGATTTTGCGATGTTAGCAACGTGGTCATGCCAGGACATATTGCTGTTGACCGAGATACCCAGCAGTCCGATTGACGAGGATGAAGGAATGGTCGACCCTGCCATAATAATGTCAGGGCCCGCTGTATTGGCCCTTTTGGTAAACGTGGCTGCTTGGGTCTTTGCTGCATTGAACTGGACCAAATTTCGGTCGCCCCAAGTTTGAACTTTCTCCAGGTCTTGATTAATTGCTGTAATCTGCTCCTGTCTGCGGTGATGAGTCTCAGCCGCTGGTAAGGGTTTTTCTGATCTAAAGTGGGAGACAAGGGTACTGTCATCTGCAAAACTGTAAACAGGATTATTTGTTTCGGTAAGCAGGTCATTAATATAGATGAGGAACAGAGTTGGTGAAAGTATTGCGCCCTGAGGCACGCCCGCGTTGATGGTGAATGTGTCCGAGATGTGTCCATCGACTGCAACGTGCAGAGATCGGCTCTTAAGGAAACTGGCAAGCCAGCTGCAGAGAGAGGCTGGCAGTCCGAATGACGGTAGTTTGCTGAGCAGTCCGTCATGCCAAACTCTGTCGAATGCCTTTGAAATATCCAACGCAATCGCTCGAGCCTCTCCGTAGTTCTCAATTGCCCTACTCCATATATGAGTGACATAGGCCAATATATCTCCTGTCGATCTCTCTTTGCGAAAGCCGTATTGATTGTCGCTGATTATTTTGTTGTTCTCGAGGTACTTGAGCAGTTGCTGATTGACTACACGTTCCATGACTTTGGAGATTATTGGAAGCAAGGCAATTGGACGATAGTTTAAGGGCGTGGTTTTCTTGCCCTTTTTTGGAACAGGTTGCACTCGAGCGACTTTCCAAGAAGATGGGTAAATCCCTTTTCCGTAAGACAGAGAAAATAGCCTGGAAAAAACGGGTGTTAGTTAGTTGGCGCAGTTCTTTAACACGATGGCAGGTATTCCATCCGGTCTGATGCCTTTTGGGTATCTAGATTTTTAAGGATTTTACGAATATCACGGTGATGAAATTTGACTTCTGCCATGGTAGTGTTGATGTTCGATAAGGTGGGGAGAGTCTTGCCTTGGGGGACGTCTAAGGTAGAGTGCGAAGAAAACATTTTGGCGAGCATGTTTGCTTTTTCCCTGGCTGTAGTCGCCGTGATGCCACGTTCGTCCGTCAAAGGTGGGAGAGACGTTTTTGTAAAGTTGTTACTTACTGCCTTTGCTACCGACCAGAAATTCCTGGAGCCACTGGGGCATTGTAAAAGTTTATTCCTGATCCTTTGATTGTGTTTGTTCTTAGTTTCGTCGATAACAAGCTTGCATTCGTTTCTCGCTTCGACAAAATAATTGCGATTTTCAGCGGTCTGATTTTGCTGCCAGTACTTGTAGGCTTGCTGTTTCCTACCCACAGCTCTTTCACATCTTTTGTCGAACCAGGGCTTTCCTTTTGATGGTAACTTAATGGAATTTGGGATGTATGCTTCCATTCCTGAGGAGATTACTTGCGTGATCTTTTCGCAGCAGACTGACGGGTCGTCAGCGCCAAAGCAGACGTCGAGCCAAGGAAAATCTAGATAGAACTCCCTCAGATCGTCCCAGTTTGCAGAATTGTAATGCCAGATTTTGCGAGGCAATGGTGGATCCTTCTGTATGAGTGGCAATTCACAAACCGTTGTAATAAGTTTGTGGTCGGAAGTACCTAATGGCGGACCAACTGTAACTGTGTACTGTTCAGGATTGGTGGTTAGAAAAAGATCCAGGAGGGCGGCGAATTCGCCCCTCTCTGAGATTCGAGTTGGTTCGTCTACAATTTGAGTCAGCCCTCAGCTGATGGCGAATGCTTCAGCCTCTCTACCTTCGTTGTCGGTCTTGTTGTGATATTTGAGCCAGTTGGTGTTGTGGGCATTGAAGTCTCCCAGAACGATTATTTCTGAACTGGGGTGATCAACCTGTGTTGAGTCAAAAGTGGTAGCTAGTGTTGAAAAAAAACTGGTAGGCTCTATCGCTCGGAGGGCGATAGAGACAACATATAAACTTGGTTAATCCCTTGGCGGTGAACTTGAGCCACATAGTTTTATATTCGGAAAATGCTCGTCTACCGTACGATTAATACCTGATAGATGGATACCCGTTTCACCAAATAATCAACTTTCAAATTTCTATACTACATGTTTCACGAATTAGGTACAAATAATGAAATATTCTTTAGAAGGACGACTAAGTGTAATAAAATTTTATTACAAAAGTGGAGAGAATGCTCGACAAATACAAAGAACATTTTTTGTGAGTTTCCAGAGACACATTTCAGTAGATACAATTCTCAGAGTTAAGACCCTATTTGAAGAAAGCAAGACATTGAGAGGTAAGCCAAGAAAGATCAAAAGACAGAATAGAAGGAATCGAGCCATTGATCAATATTTTACCATAAATCCGAATAGTTCTATTCCGCAAGCGGTACGAGAAGTAAGGTATGGTCCAGGACGGAGAGTAAGCTATGGAACAGTTCACAGAACTTTAAAAATATTGCATCCTTCCCGTTCAATACTTAACACAACTTCAAAAAAAAACTTCGATTCCCATTTGTTGCTTCAATGAGAGAGCAAGACGAAGATTATAATTTATATGATAAAATTCTATGGACTGACGAAGCGTTATCTACAACATCGGGGTATACAATCGGAAAAGTACAAGATACTGGGCAGCAGTTAACCCTCATAGATATGAAATGATAAGGTTTCAAGGTTGGAGTTCACTTAATGTTTGGTGTGGGATGTTAGAAAATCGTATCATTGGACCACTATTTTATCGTGGCTCTTTAACAGGCTAAAGATACCTCTAGTTTCTTCAAAACGATATCGAGGATTTCTTGGAAAGATTGCCATTGCAAGTCTACAACAATATCATTTGGCAGCAGGATGGTGCTTCGCCTCATGCAGTTCATGAAGTGGTAACATAGTTAAATGAGTATTGCAATCAGTGGATTGGCCGTAACAGAACAATTCATTGGCCACCAAATAGCCCCGATATCACGCCAATGGATACATTTTTATGGGGTCAGTTAAAAAATGTAGCTTATCAACGGCCGAACAGAAGTCTCGAGGATATTCAGCAAAAAATTATAAATGAAATTAATACACTTAACCAGGGCCAAACTATTGTAAGAGATTCTTTGGAGAGACTGAAAAGGGGGCATCGGTCGTGTTTTGAAAATAATGGAGGACACATCGAACAAAATAATTATATTATTGAGATTAAAGTTATTAAGTTAGTTTACAGTTTTTTCTAATATGTCATACTGTTTTTATGCGTAAACAATAATATATTTGCAAAAAACTACCATTATTTGTAATTAATTCGTGAAAAATATAGTATATAAATTTGAAAGTTGATTATTTGGTCTGACTGACGGCCGCTTTAAAGCAGGTTAAAGGTTGAACAGGTGAAACGGGCATCCATCTATCAGGTATTAATCGTACAGTAGACGAACAATTTCCGAATTTAAAACCGCAGAGAAAAGGAGTTTTTTAATTAAAAATCCATTATTTTAGATCAAAATTTATATGAGAAATCGGATAAGCACATTGAAAATACGGCATTCCATTTAAAAAAATATCTCGTTTTTCTTCAACATATCGCACAACTAGAAACTTGTTTTCATACAGTTTTTCACGTAGAATCCAGTGGCGTAGTCAGATTTTTGCTGTGAGGTGTTTAAGCTATAAATCAAACTTGTATTTTTTACGAAACACCCTCTATAATTTTCTGTCACTTGATTGTAATTTTTATAAGCTTTACAAAAATATATAATACATGATATGTATTTTAAATAATAAACTTAAAATTCATAATTTCACAAAATGTGTCCCTATACGACACTCTTGGTGAGTATAGTCAAAGGAAATTTTACTACGAACACTATAATATTCTTTGGTATAGTATAAGGATTGTCCTATAAAAAGTGATATAAGTATTAGTAGGCAGCAGTGGCGTAACTACCATAAGACAAGTAAACGCAATGCGTTGGGGCCCCCCAGGCTTGGGGGCCCACTCGTCCACTGCTTAATATTGAAGGTTTCTGTCAACTGAACCTAGGAACACCTTTCTGTCAAGCAAGGATTTTTTATTAAGTTCTGCATAATTTAATACCTAATGAAAAGTTTGGCAACATCAGCGTCGCGACACTCGTCAGTCGCCGATTAGGATTAGTCCTGATTTGATTCGCAGTGAGCACCATCGTCTTTTGGTTTGACATCCCGGGAACACCGTTTTGTTGACATATTTTAACCTGTTGCCAAGAGCATTACCCTACCATTACCTTATAGTTTTAGTACCTGATACGCTAATTTTTCCTACGTTTTAAAAATGAGTGACAACAAAAAAAATATAAAAACGCCCGCAATTAAAAGAAAACTAAAAAAAGTATTGGAATTAGAGAAAAATTGCGAAAATGTTTTTTGTTCGACGAAATCGCAGTCTGAGTCAAATTTGCAACCATTTACGTCCAAACGCGATGACATTGGGGACAATAATTATATTTCTTAAGACGAAGATCACTCAGAATATTTCATCGGTATAATACAACTTCAGATGGCTAAGCCACGGGCATCAGCACAAGTGACCTAATTTTTCTGTGTGCTAAAACTAAAAAGTTCTATGAAGCTGAAATATCGTCAGAGACCGTAATATCAAGTAAAGACACAATACTGGAAAGTGATTTAGGTCATTTTGTTAATAAATCATTAAGATGTAAATGTGAAAAAAAAAACTTAAAAAATTGAGTTTTCAAGTAAAATTAGGGATGAAAGAATAGAAGCTGGGCGTATAAAGAAAAATATGCTAGATTTTGAGTTGAGTTGGTATTCTTATCTATTAGGTTACATTATGTGTTATCAGAAGTGAATTTTACTTCCAAAGTTTTATAAAAAGAAACAATTGCTTTGGACGAAGCTAGTTCTGTTCTACTAAGGACAAAAAGGAATGTGGGAAAACTACCGTCAACGCTATAATGAGGTTCTAAAAGAAGCACGAACAACTGCTCTGAAATGGTGCATTACAACTAATTTTAGGAGTAAGCGACAAGTTATTAAAAAAAGTATTTGATGAACTAGCTTTAGATCATCCTTTTGATTCCAGGCGACACTTTTGAAGTGAAAACTTCTTTAGGCGCGCTCTGCACTTTTTTCTGTGGGGGTTGAATAGGACCGAGTCGTCACGTAACGTAACGTATCGTAACGCTGCATGTTCCCGTATAGGTAGAGGGCTGAAATTTTCAGGGGATGTAGCCGGGGTAAAAAAGATCCTGGACGAAAATGGGACCCCGTACCCCACCCCATTTGGTCAAGGAAGGGGGGAGAAATAAAAACTTAAATAATTAATATCGGGAGAACGGGAAGAGGTACGGGTTCGAAATTTTTATGGTAAGTGCACCACATTGGGGGCCACCTTAGACCATACAGGGGGGACCGGGGCTCTAATTTAAGGTGGGGTTTTGGGGTATCTCTACAACGAAGGCTTGGTTCGAAATTCTGACAAACGATGACCCCGCTTGTTCACGTTTTCACTTCTATTGCGTGGTTTAAGCACTTACAATTTTTTTTTGTAAATTGGTGCTTTTTATCAGCTATTGACATTATAAAGTCTCAGTTAATAACTAGATTTACAGGTTTAAATAAGATAAGTGGCATCTTTTTGTTTTTGCAACTTAAAAATCTCATAAATTCTCAAATCATATTGCAAAATGTCTCTTACAATTTATAAAAACAGAGTTAAATCAAGAAATTACTGCAAAACAAAATGTTGATTTAAACAAATTTACATTGACCTACTGTTATTTTTTACCATGCCGATTATATATGTCAGCTGAAGAATCTTTTAGTAAACTAAGTATTTAAGGAATCAAATAGGGCATGCAAGATCGATTTCAATATTTATCTTTAATTTCCGTCGAAAGTGAAGCTTCCAACAAATTAGATCTTAAATATGCATATGAATTTGCAGTGTGTAAAACGAGAAAAAATCGTTTTAAATTTTAATAAGTTTAAGTCGAGTGTAGCTTTAAACTAGGGAAATTTCATTAATATTTCCAACTTCCTTAATAATTACTACTTGGTTAAAATTTAAAGTTATTTTAGAGTTTTGCTTCCTTTGATAAAAAAGAAATAATTTGATGTTATATGTAAAATAAATAAAAAAATTAAAGCTGGTTGTTTAATTTTTATTTAGTATTTGTGATTTGTTACTGAAAATGGGGCCTCCTTATGTATTTTGCGTTGGGGCCAAAAATTTTTAGTTACACCACTGGTAGGCAGCGATTATTAGAACAATGGAATGATCATTTCAAATTTTAATGAGTAACGTATTAAATAATACCCAAAAGTGATATTAATTGGTTGTGCTAGTGTTCTTTTGTTATTCGCAATCATGGTTAAGCCTAAAACTAGTGACACTTCTTCCAATCAAACACTAGAAATTCAGAAGCTCAACGAGAGGCTTGAAGACATGGCGGTCAAATTTGACAATCAACTGAAAGGTTTTAAAAAGGATTTAGGAACACGAAGTAGAGGTAAATCTACATCAACGGACTCTCTTGAAGAGGCTGAACTAATTACAACTTTAAAAAATAATTTCCAAGTCTTTGAGAAAACTGTCAAAGAGAGTTTGCAGATTTTGAGGTCAGAGGTAGCACAGCTTAAAGCCGAATCATGGAGGTCGACCCTTTACGCAAATCAAAACAATATCTTAATACATGGCATCGACGAGCAACAAACCGATTTATACGCTAGCGTTGTTAATATAATCACAACGAATGTCGGCGTTAAAATCACAAAAAATGATATAAATTTTTTGAATCGCTTGGGCGAGAGGAAAACAAATACGGCTAAGCCTAGGCCAGTTTTGGTTTCGTTTTGCCAAAGGTGGCTTCGGGACGATGTGTTTTATAATAAAAAACGCCTTAAAGGCCACAAACTGTTAATCACAGAGGTTCTTAGTGCGGCAGTTGGTAAACTTTTTAAAACTGTTAGACTTCAGTTTAAAAACTCATGTTGGACCTTAAGGGGTAAAATTTATGTAATGGTGAATAATCAAAAAAAGTGCGTCGAGTCGGAGGAAGACTTACAGGGACTTATTGAGGAAATTTCGGTCAGTGAGTGATTACAGTGAATGTCAATTCAAATCTCAAGTGTTACCCGTAAAAATTCAAGGTACGATGTTTTCGATAATTTTTGCAAAGGCCCTTTATAGATTGTTACTCGAAAGTATGATATTTATTTTTTTGTTAACTAAGGCTTTTTTTTTGGGGGGGATTTATTACAATACTTATTGAGGATTATTAAAAATATTGACTGTTTTATCTTTTTTTGAATGATGGGTTTTTTATGGTTTGTTAATCTGGTGAAAAAAATGTTTATTAGGGTAGATATATAGAACTATTTATAATACGTTTACTCAGGTCAAAGTATATTCTCAAAATTGGAGACTTAGGTATACTCATAAAAATACTCTACAAACTCTTTTCTTTTTATAAAAAATTTATAGTTCTTTTTTGATAGTGTACCTTATAGGTTCATTTTAGTTATTGAAGGATTATTTTTTTTTTTTAACAATAATGCGATTCGGTGGAGCGAGTTTGAGGGGGCGCGGGTTGGGGTGGCGACGCACTTATTTGTATAATGGGGGATAATGTTGAAACCTTGCAAGGTCGGCAACATGAGACCAAATTTAGTATTGGTCACTTAAATCTTCGTTCTATCAATACGGGCTTTGATGAGTTTATAAATTATGCGCTCGAATTTGACTTTGATATTTTGGGAATTTCCGAAACCTGGCTAACACCAGATGATAATAGTTCTAACTTTGAAATTCCTAATTATAATTTTTTTAGAAAAGATCGTGATGGGAGGGGTGGCGGTGTGGGTATTTATGCAAAGAAAAATCTTAAGTTATCTGTAGTCACGTTTCCCACTATATCAAATGAGTTTGAATATATCGGCTTTAAATTTAACTTAAATAAAAAAAATATATTAATCATTAATTTATATAGACCACCATCGACAAATGTCTCTATATTTTTAGACACTCTAGAAGATATTTTAAGTTCGTCGGTGCCTTGTTATAATAGCATTATTTTAATGGGAGATATAAATATAGATTTGTTGAGCCCAACAATACCATCACAAATATTTAAAAGCTTTTTAGACATTTTTGATCTTCGTCAGTTAATAACAGATCCTACTAGAAAAAACATACAGTCAAATACTTCAACCCTTATAGATGTTATTGTAACTAGCAACAATTTAGAATGTGTCAGCTCAGCGTCTACTTGCATATCTGAAACTATCACCGATCATAATCTTGTACACGCCAAATTAAACTTGCCTAAATCGAGAAAAATGGAAAAGGTTATTAAATATCGCGACTATAATAGTATTAATACAACTTTGTTTGAAGTGGAAGCTCAGCAATTAAATTGGCGTAGTATTTATTACATTTCAGATATAAACGAAAAAGTTTCAATTTTAAACCAAAATATTTCATACATGATAAATAAGTACGCTCCTTTAAAATCTAAGGTTTTTAAAGAAAAGCCATTCACTCCTTGGATTACAAGTAATATTAAGTATTTAATCAAATTAAGGGATAAGGCACATAAAAAGTATACAAAACAAAAGAATCCAGCTAATTTATCATATTACAAGCAACTAAGGAATTTTACTAAACATGCAATCAAAAGAGAAAAAATAACATATTTCAAAGAAATGTCAAAAAAAGTGGGAAAAGAATTATGGGATACTGCCAAAAAACTAAACTTTACAAAAAATAAAAAAAATTCTGTACCTGAAAATTTGAACAAAGCGGAGGAGTTAAATAATTTTTTTTCAAGTTCTATAAATAGTGTTAATTCAACGTCTTATGATAAAATAAATTTTTATAATTCAAATAGAATACATAATAATGAATTTTCAATAAATTTAATTAATGTGCAAGATGTTTTAAACATTATAAATAAATTAAGATCAAACGCCATTGGTATGGATGGAATCTCTATTAAAGATCTAAAACTCTGCTTACCCTACTGCTTGTACCCTCTTCTTAATATTCTTAATACTTGTATTTTGGAAAACAAATTCCCAGTTGAATGGAAAAAAGCAATGCTCATTCCTTTGCCTAAAGTACCCTGTCCTAAAGAATATAAAGATATAAGACCGATCAGTATTTTACCATTAATCTCAAAAATTTTAGAGCGCCATATGTTTAATGAAATCAATAGTTATGTTTATAGTTTAAAAATAATTCCTAATTGCCAGTCAGGCTTCAGAAAATCATATAGTACTACTACTAGTCTTATTAGTATTGTTAATGATATAAGGGTTAAAGGGGATCTAAAACAGGTAACATGCTTAACATTGTTAGATTTTAGCAAAGCGTTTGATACGATCGATCATCAACTGCTCCTGGCAAAGTTACACTATTTTGGTTTTTCGAAAAGTACTGTAAATTTTTTGGGCTGCTACCTTAAAGACCGCCTACATTGTGTTCGGACAATCACTGACAATAACTTTAAATTTTCAAATTTTTTGCCTGCGTCCAAGGGTGTACCGCAGGGTTCAATTTTGGGGCCACTGCTATTTGCTATATACGTTGCAGATATGAATAACTGTCTTCAAGACGCAAAATTGCAGCAGTACGCCGATGACTCCCAAATTTATATTTCATTTAATGTCCCTGAATTGCCTATTGCTCAAGAAAAAATTAACTCAGACTTACAAAGAATTGCCTTATTCGCCGAAACTCATAACCTCAATTTAAATGCATCAAAATCGGCTGCCATTTTTTTTTCTCATAACAAAAACTTGCTTCAAAGATGTGCCGAAAATTTTAAAATAAATATTAACGGGTTTCAAGTGCCGGTATTTGGTGAAAAGCGAAATTTAGGAATAATTTTGGACTCAAATCTGAACTTTGCTCCACATATACAGGCTAAACTTAGAGTTGCTTATGCCCGTTTGAAACAACTTTATCAGTTTAAACAAGATTTACCATCAAAGACCAAATACTTTCTTTGTAACTCTCTTGTGCTTTCACTATTAGACTATGGAGATATTGTGTATGGCGACTCTATATCGGCCGACTTGTCTAAAAAAATACAAAAATTGCAAAATAGTTGTATGCGCTTCTCATTTAACATTTCTTATAGAGATCACATTACGCCCTACTTAAATTCCAATTTTATTTTAAACATGAAAAATAGAAGAAAATATCATATGTATAATCTAATTTATAGAATAATTCAATCAGGTGAGCCCACTTATTTAAGTGATTTATTTTTTCATTTCAATCATATACATAACACTAGAAATCCACACCTTTTTAGAATACCAGCTCACAAAACATCATATTTTAAAAAATCTTTTCAATGTGTTGGCATACATTTATGGAACAAATTACCAATTTGTATTAAAAATAGTTCTCGACAAAAATTTACTGCTTATATTAAAAAAATGCTGATGGATTCCCAGGCAATATAATATCTATAACTTGGAATTTACTTGGTTTTAGCCGAACTTGCAAGGATAATAATAATAATAATAATTGAATCAATGTCATTAGTTTTGGTATTTATTTCGCCTTTACCCCGTCGCGTCGCCTCCTCTCTTTACCGCTCTCTTTGCCGCTTGCTTTCTCGCTCTTTCTTTCTTTCATTTTTCTGTTTTTAAGTTGCATATATAAAAATGACTTAGTAAGTAATATATAAGCTTTAACGGGCTGTACACCACAGGTGAATTCGGTGAGTCCACTTGTGTTATCGGTTCTGTATAATCGCAGTGCAGTCCGATTACCTTATGAACATCTTATTTATTTTTATGTTTAATCGATTTATGTAAGTAATTAATATTGTTTGTATGGTAATAAAAGATTTTGAATTTGAATTGAATTTGAATTTGAATTTCCTATTGGCAAGACCGTCAGTTGGAAAATTTATATTTTTTGTGTAATATTGTATATTCTACGATAGCTTGTTTTGAAATATATGACATGTTAGTCTGCTTTATACAGAGCAATGAAAACTCCCGTGAAGCTGCTCAGCTATATTTCGATAGGTTTGTTTCAATATTTATTTTCCTTTCAACTTATTTGCGTTTATTTTTTATTTAAATATGATTTGAATTTATAGATATCCAAAAAGAAGGCAACCTGGTCTTTTAATGTTTTTCGGAATAAAGAAAAAAATGATAGAACATGGAACGTTGACTCCGTCCCTATCGCGGTTTTCCTTATTATACGTTTTTGGTATATATTTGCCGAACTTGCCCGCAACTTTCGGGCAAACTCGTCAATTGATCATGTACATATTATATTTTTACAAATAAAACCTACACCTAAAATGGTTTGGACTTTTGATAAAGGGAAATATATTGATAAAGGGGCAATGTATATTTCCGTCAAATATGGACTTGCTACTACCCTTTTTATGTATTATTTCATATAAAGCTTAGCATGTAAAATTCGTCCGTTTTTTCCCCTATTCCAAAATATTTTCAACTAAAATGTACTCATGTCTTAAAAAGAAACACTCACTACTCGTCACTTATTACGAATACTTGAGGTGGCCACAGTCCTATTTTATTTAGCAGCGTAGAGGGTGGTTACTGATGGCTGGTGAGGTCTGTGTGACAGGGGGTTCCGCGGGCAAGGTTCACATGTGCTGGTTATCCTATTCATTAACGATGTAAACTTTTGTTCTAAATCATAGAATTTTTTAAGACAGGCAGATCAAAACAGAACAAGCTGTAGTCTGATCTTGACAGACTGATTGATTAGTGGAGGAAAAATCATCTGGTACTCAATATTGGCAAGTGTAAATCAATGATTGTTTAAACCCGGTGTCCACTACATAAAAAATCAATGATTCAGAGTTAGCAAGTGTTTCTTCCTTCAATGATCTGGGAGTGAGCTTTGGATAAGGATCTCAACTACAAATCGCATATTGACAAGATTGTGTTAAAGGGTTTCAGGATGCTGGGTTTTCTTAAGAGAAGCACTAGGCACACTGAGGACGCCCAAACACTGTTTAACTGTCTTGCGCGAAGTATCCTGGGGTACTTTTCTACAATATGGTCTCCGTCACAAAGCGCGGATTGAGAAAGACCAGAATTGTGCCAACTATTTTTTATTTAAATTCAATTTTCCTTACCAGAACCAACCAGACTGTTGCTCTATGACTTGAAGCTCAGTTGCTCTTTCTTTATAAGTTGGTAAATGCTGAAATAAATTGCGCAGATCTTTTCTCCCGGATGATCGTTTTTGCAGTTCCTGAAAGGCGCACGCTTTACATTATACTTTCCTTTCAGCGAAGACATTGGACCAATTATTGTGTTTCAAAATTTACAGATTATTGATAAATTATAATAATTTTTATTTCGATTTCTACATTATGTTCCTTAAAACAATATTTAAAGTGCCATTAATGGTGAGTTAGCTTATTTTTTCGTTCGATTTAGAGTCAATTATGTTTGTGTTTATGTTTACATTGTTTACTCGTATAAATTGTAATAGTAGTAGTATTGTTTATTTTCCTGTAATTCCGCAATTGTTTATGTACCACTTGGACTTTGTTCTGTAGAGTACTGTTAGTGGTATATAAATAAATAAAATATTTTTTCTTCAAACGTCAGTAAATCCGTCATTACTAGACTGTGTAGGCGGCCGTGAAGTTTCGTTTTTCCTCCGCCGGAGCTTTACTTTTCACTTTTCCGCCGGCGCCGGCGGAGGTAAAAGTGTTGCCATAGCAACATAGATACAATGCAAACAGACAACAAAATAAGCGTCAACAACTCAAGATTTATTAAACTACAACTTGTATTTATCACTCAATTTGTGACTGCATTTCTAAAAATCACTAATTTAGGAACAAATTTGTTATTATTTAATCGAACTTACTCAATAACTGCTTATCAATACGGAATTAAAACGCAATCGGAGATGCAATCTTAAAAAATTAATTATTGTTGACAGTGTCCACTGACAGCTTTATGTTACATTATATTCACCGACACCGGTCTAAGCAAGGCCACCTACCACCGTGGTCTAAGCCGCCTTGCGAACCCATTTATCTTTAATAATAATTAGATATTATTATTATTAAAAAGAGATGTTTATGCATTCATTTGTCGACATTTGAAGAAAAAACAGCATATTTTATTTTGAGGAAAAGTTACTTTTCATGGCTTGCTCTCTATTACCAGCCTCACTCCGTTGGGCTGTTAAACACGAGCGCGCCATGAAAAGTATCACTTTTCCTCCATATAAAATAATATACTATTAATTTGCTCGCAATATCCTCGTAACTATTAAAATTAAGTTGCATCTATATTTAATGATGCCTATTAATATATCATAGAAAAATACACAGATGGTCATTAAATTTAGAAATGAAACATTACAAATTTGAATTTATAATGCAATTTCAAGATATAAATATAAATGCTGGTTTAGCCTCCGATTCGATTTGGCAGAAATCGCAAATAACTCGTCAGTATTAATCCATACTCATGAATAATCTAAAATTTGGCAAGACCAGCTCAGGTAATAATAGAAGAAAACGATTTTGCCAAAGGCTGACCACTGTTCTTTTCTATTTATTACCTGGAGTTTTCAGGGAATTTATATAAGCAAGATAAATGCCGTCCTAAAATAAACCTTAAGACTCACTTATCCTGCTAAATAATAATATTAATAATAATAATAATAATAATAATAATAATAATAATGAAAAGACGCACAATAATAGCCAAACACAAGATGAACCACGCTATAGAGCCCCAATTATACTAACAACGTTACCTAGAAGAGAAGGAGGACGATCACTGATTGACCTACTTAGTCTGCACTCTCGGTAGCTGGTGAAATTGAGAAAGTTCTTCAACAGGAAGGCGCAAACATCAAGCCTTCACAGGATCACTCTAATATATAACCAACCATATACCCCCCTCAACGTCTACGGTAATAATGTTAGCCTAAAAACGCTCTCTGATGCCGAGAAGAATGGCCAATGGGTTCAAAGGCCGCTACATGGGCGACACTACAACGATTTGAACCAGCCTCATATAGACAAAGAAGCATGTATGTGCTATTTCCTAAGACAGAAGGATGGGCATAAGTGATCAAGTCATCAACACGCGAAACTACACCAAGTTCATTATCAAAGACAGGTCCATCGAATCTAAATCTGAAGTGCAGAAAGTGCAACGAAAGTTGTCAGACAATACAACATATAACATCTGGCTATACTTACTTGACTACTTGCAGCGATACAACCAGATGTGTGCAATATTATACTCCAAAAAAGCCGGCTAATAAATATTTTCTCAAGGTACTGGATCTATTTTGAATGATCCGGTATATCAAAGTGGTATAGCAGGCAACCACACTAGTCAAAATAATTCCCATTTCCCCGTAAACGAAAATGTTGTTACTAGTAACGATATAAATAATATGGTAGACCTGGTTATTTCGGTATTAGATATACTAAAAGAAAAACAATTATTTCACATAAACAAAGTTGATCTAACTAATTTAATAAATAATAAACTAAAAGACAATTACAAATAAAATAAAATAACCAACACACTCATAATTTAAAACATCAAATAAATACATCGTTTAACACAGGTTGTTTATTTAATTTATGTTTATTTTTTTTTGATGCAATGGATGGAATAAATATTTGTCAATGGAATTGTCGATCGGCAATAGCCAATAAGCAAAATTTAGAATATCTTTTAGCCCAGATGAATATTCATATCGTACTTCTCTCGGAGACTTGGTTTAGGCCAGGTAAGTTCGTATCCTTCTCTAAATATAACATCCTGCGCAAAGACCGACAGGAGGGAAGGGGAGGAGTAGCACTCTTGATTCGTTCAGACATAAAGTTTACTGAGATAACAGCTCCGATATTTGATAGTATTTTCTATGCAGCAATAAAGATAAACATAAATAACAACACTGAGCTGACACTCGTTTCTGTTTATATAAAACCTCAAACAAAAATTAGTATACAAACATGGTCATTGTTTTTTTCATTGTTTAAAAAACCATTTCTTATTGGAGGAGACTTTAATGCTCATGATCTAGCATGGGGATGTTCGGACAGCGATGTTTATGGAAAAACACTGCTGAGAGCAATAGACCAAAATAACTTAATTTTTTTAAATGATGGTAATTTCACGCGAGTAAACCCCGCGGGAGGTCCAAATTCAGCAATAGATTTAACCTTAACATCTCCATGCTTCCAACCTTTAACAGATTGGTTCACAATGAATGACACATATGGGTCAGACCATTTACCAATAAAAATATTATGTAGTATCACACCAAAATTTACTCCAACAAAACAACAACAAAAATGGAATACCAAAAATGCAAATTGGGACTTATTTTATTTAGAATGTGTTAATAAATTTGAATTTATAAAAACGATGGTATACGAAGATTTCTTAAAAACACTAAATGTGGCCTAAATGTCCATTCCAACATTTAAAGAAAATATAAATAAAAAAAATTGTGGTAAATTTTGGTGGAATAAAAAATTTAGTGAAGTGGTTGCTAACAGAAAAGAATTATTTTGTATATACAAGCAGAATCCTGACCTTACTAACCTAGTAAATTACAAGAAAGCAGATGCTGTGGCAAAAAAGTCATAAAGGAAAAAAAACGAAAAAACTGGAGAAATTATTGTGCATCTCTAAACAAAAATACGCCAATTAAAGAAGTATGGAAAAAGTAAACAATTTTAAATACCGTAAACAAGAAAACAGAGTTCCCATAAATATAGAGGATCTATGGGTAGAAGATTTCCATAGACAGTTTGCACCATCTTTTGTAGCAAATATATATCCATTTATGACCGAAGAATCAGAGAAGAAAGACCACTATTTAAACCGCCCTATCAGCATTGAAGAGTTAAACAAAGCACTAAAAAACAATAACAACACTGCTCCAGGAATGGATAATATTCAATATTCAATTTTAGCTAAACTACCAAACTCCGCAAAACATGTGCTCTTGAATATATTATACAGTATATTTTCTGGAGATCATCCGATCCCATCTGACTGGAGAGAATATATCATAATTCCAATTCTAAAACCAGGAAAGTCCCAAAATGAATCAAAGTCGTACCGCCCATAGCTCTCGCATCCTGTATATTAAAAACATACGAGCGAATTCAAAAAAATAGAATTGAATTCTGGATGGAAAAAAATCAAAAATTTCCAGTTACTCAAAAAGGGCTTAGAAGAAACAGTTCCACACAGGAAGCTTTAGCTAGCCTAGTTACAGATATCCAACTGGGATTTACTGAAAACCAAAGCACATCAGCTCTCTTTTTAGACATTCAAGGTGCATATGACAATGTTAACTATGATATTCTTGCAGGAAAAATGGTTCGTTTAGGAATACCACTAAACGTAGAAAGACATATTTATACATTATATAGCACACGTTTAATATATATAAGAACCAACGAGGGTCTCTCGAAATCCAGATCTGCATGTCTTGGGCTACCACAGGGAGGAATCCTTAGCCCTATTTTGTGTATAATATATACGTTCGACTTGGAATCCTTATTTCGTAAGGATATCAGTATCCTTCAATTTGCAGACGATGTGTGTATATATTCAAAAGATAAATCAACCGAAAATTGCAATTATAAGATTCAAAAAGTGTTTTCCCAAACACAAGAATGGCTTAATCAAAACGGATTACATCTATCAACGGAAAAATCTGCCTTTTGCACTTTTACAAGAAAAAGAACTAATTTGCCAAATTCAATCACCATGTCAGGCTTGCAGATTCCATACAAGAATACAGTTAAATATTTGGGAGTGTTTCTCGACAAAAAATTACTTTGGAAAGACCACATACATTATCTTATAAAACGAGCGGAAAATGGTATAAATATATTAAGAGTATTTAGCAATAAAAGGTGGGGCGCTGACCCAAACACTGCTGTGATGTTTTACAAAGCATATGTTCGATCCATCCTGGATTACGCAAGTCAGTTTTATGGAACAGCAGCGGAAACGCACCTTAATAAGATTGAATTGGTCAAAAATAAATGCCTGAGACATTGTGTAGGGTTTTTAAAAAGCACCCCTATAGTAGTTATGAACGCTGAGATAGCGGAACCTCCACTCTCAGAAGAAACTTCCTTAGTGATAAGCTTCTTTTAAAACTTATACACAAGAACAGTGACATATTAGGTAAAATCCATTCCTTATTTATTTCTAATTACACACACCCTTATTGGAATAATAAAAATGTCCTTTACTGGTCACAAGTTATTCTTAGATAACCCATAAAAAAGAAAACATTTATTCATCGACGATATCTCCGTATTTTCACCTTCATGAAGAATTTCTTGATGAGATCCCTAAAATAATAATAAAGTCATATGATAATACAAACCCACTTATCATTAAAAGTCTTATTTTAAAAGACATGTCCACAGAGTTTGTAAATTCAGAACATATCTTTACTGACGGTTCGGTGCTAAATGGCAAAACCGGATGCGCCTTTTACCATAAAGGTAAAAATCTATTTAGACAGTTTCGACTACTAGATGATTCTTCTATATTTTCAGCAGAATTATGGGCTATCTAGGAATCTCTTTTATATTGTATAGAATGCCAAGAAAACAACAAATTTGTTATATTTACCGATAGCAAAAGCTCGTTGCAAGCTTTATTGAAATGTAAAAACGAAGCTCCTGACAATTATATAATCAAGAAAATAATTAATATTTGCAAGATATTAAAAATTCAAAATAATTCCCGCGGCGGTTTGTGACAAATATTTGGAACCACAAAATTTGTAATAAAAGATATAGATATCGATATAAAAGCAAACAAGAAAACTGCCAGTGTCTTAAAATAATATAAAGTAAATTAAAAATTTAAAATAACCTTTCCTGAAAATAATGTTTACGCATTTCACTTACTTAGTCTAATTATTGAATTAAACACAATGTTTCAACACAGAGTCCATTCGTCTTTCTTTAATTTCTGCAAATTTATTACTAAATTGTTAATATCGGGACTTTTTGCACTCATTTTTTTACTATAGACAGTATGGCTAAAACATATGAAAAAATTCACTTAAATATTCCACAGTATATTTTGTACTTTCAGATTGAGAAGTACAAAAACGCGAGGATACTGCTTCTGGTTCCATACTCACTTTCCAAAAAAAAAATGAATATACAGTACAGTCAAAGTTATATATTAATATCCGGGATCACACCACACAGACACTTTAAGTTTAATCGAAAAATCAGCCGATGATAATAATCGTTTATCCAACGACCTGCTATCCATACACTGAACCTCGAACCTTGACTTACTCAAAGAAAGTCAAAGTTCAATCTCCTTTCCTCACCTCACTCTTCCATCTATGCTAAACCAGTAACGAATCATAACAAAATCTATAAAAATAAAATTCATTTGGGCACAGGAAACGTGTGCCACAATGATTAGAAAAAGCGGGAGTTTTAAATCCTATTAGTGAGAGTGAGAGGCGGTTATATTTAAATGCTATACTAGGGGGAGATTCCACGGCACATTCGAGTAAAAAAAGGATGATCGGGATTTGGCTGTATAAGGAACGCACGGAACGTATATATTTTAATCCTAAGGATCATAACGAGTCCTACCGCCTGACGAGTCCTGGGCTGTGCGCGCATCACAATGTTTACATAAACACATTTTTGACAAATAGATGTCTTTATGGTGCAGAGGATTGCTTCAGTGGGCCTCGTGGCTCCTTGGTTAGATGCTGTGTTTCTGATACGGCTCCGTCGCGGCGGCCCGGGTTCGAATCCAGTGGCAAGACTGTTTTTTTATGGTTATGTTTGTGAAACGTTTTATTTTTCTTGGTTTTGGGAGTGCTTTGGATTGGTTTGGGTTAGTTTTGTTTGGTTGCGCCACGGAGCGAGCGACGAGAGTGGAGGGCATTGCATGAAGTGAAAAAAATACAAATGTTAACGTAAACATTGTGATACACGCGCAGCCCAGGACTTGTCAGGCGGTATGACTCGTTATGATCCTTAAGAATAAAATATATACGTACGAAGCAGCTGTGCACCCGAGTATTACATTAGGAATATAATATAATGCACCTTTTGTATTTTTTTATTTTTCACGAGGGGAGAACATGTTCATATACTTTTATATGCAAGCCACCACTGCTACCAGCCTAACCCAGTTATTGAGAGTAATTACTTTAAACTTTACTACAACGCGACGGGTCAATTATCACCGATAGCAGCATATTTGATAGAAGTCGCCATTCCCAACAATAACAAGTGTTGGGAGAACTACCAAGAGAAGAAGACCAAACACGCGGAGCTGGGCCATCGAAATACAACAAATGTGGCAACTGGATAGGGTTCGCGTGAATCACTTGATATCGATCAACGTATCATCAACCGGACTGATACCGAGCACCTCGAAACAGAACCTTAAAAAACTAGGCCTGCACTACAACAACTTTATCGACATCCAGGAGGCAGTTCTACTTAGCGCCATCCACATGGTTTGAAAATTCCTACAGGATAGTATATGGCAATGACGATTACTAATCTCCTACTCCTACTCCTTTTGATGCATGCAGCCGGGATGCATATTCATATCTAGCATAAATGGATCGCACCTTACCATAAGGCGACTATAATATAAATGTTAGCTGGTATCCCGTTACGTTCGATTATTTGAATCGCATGTTACGGGAAAGGAAGACGACAGTGTTTTCGGTGAAAATATAAACCCATTTAAAAGAAGAGACTATTATCCGAACACCACCAACCAGTAGGTTGTCGTCGACTACAAATCACCAATTAAATGGAAACGAACTAAGCAGAGATACCAAAAGGAAACGGATGAGAACACCAGAAGAAACAATTGAGAATGTAGAAAGAGTATCAGGCATGCAAGTATGCAGTCTCTAATACGAAAAAAGAAATTAAAAACTCAGCTGCTATACTCGAAAAGATCTGCAAGAAAATAGAAGAATCAGTGAAATTTGCGGAAGAAATGTTCCAAAAATTAAACAGAACGCAATTCAAAAATGAAAAAAAATAAAGACAGAGCTGAGGTAGGCACTCAAACAATAAGTAGGCAACAGGAAGAAAAGGAAAGGATAGTTAGTGAAATAGAACACGAGCCAACTCTCAATCATGAGGAACAGGCCTTATAGAAATGAAATGACCCGAAGAAGTATTTAAGATGTGCCAAATCAGATCTGAAAATGTACTAAAAGAGACCAAATCCTAATATTAGAGAATGGACAAGGAATGGGCTACAGGCTCATGAAAAACTGTGCAGAAAGGAACCCGCAATTAGCACAGCTAATAGAAAATGGACATCTAGGAACGGGAAAAATTATTTGCGGAAAGCACAATTTTAGATGATGAAATACACCCTATAAAACACCGAAAGTTCTATTTACGTTCTATGATACAAAAGGGAGGAGAGACATTGAGAGACAAAATCGATCTTAAAACTAACCTGTCGAAAATTATCAATGACATGAAAGTTAAGAAAAAACCTGTGCTCATCTGTCTAGTGGATAAAAGCATAAATGAAGGAAGAATACGGAAAATTGCAAAATATATATGCAGGAAGGAGGGCACTCAGATGCAAATACAAACGAATAGACTCAGAAACCAAAGCCAGTTTGGGGAAAATGACGCTCCAAGAATCACCAACAGAAGAAAAAACGCTAACGAGGAAACAATAATAATAAAACCTGCAGAAGGGGTATCTTACGCAGATATAATAAGAAGCATGAAAAAGGAAGTAGACACAAAGAGAATAACTATAGAAAAACTAGACAAAATAAAAAATGGGGACATACAAGTTAGGAAGAAAAATCCAGAGAAGATTTTAGAGAACTTCTTAAAACAAAAATGGAAAAAAGCAGAGGTTGGAAAGAGACCAAAAAATCAAACTATTATGATCATGGACATTAATGAAACAACTCAGACGGAAGAGGTCAGAGCGGTCATAGAAAATAAAATAGGTGAGCAGAATCAAACTGATACTCAAATAAAACTAAGTGATGCCGCAAATAGTAGAGGATTAAGACATGCCTTCCTAACTATAGATGAAGATAAAGCCAAGCTACTCCTCTCTAGAAAGAAGTTAGAGAACGGGTGGAACCGATGGAGGGTCGGGGAAATGGAGAACCTACCTAAATGTTACAGATGCCACAGAGTGGGGCACATTGCGAATAAATGCAATAAGGAAGAAAAGGAAGAATTATGCTACAAGTGTGGAGATCAAGGTCACCTCAAAAAAGACTGCACAAAAGAAGAATAGTGCTATATCTGCAATGCTGTTCGTCACAAAGCTGAAACAACAAGATGTCCTGAGTACAGAAGACTGCTACAAGAACAGAGGAAGGAGAAGAATGAGAAGTTGGAAAGCTATTTATGAAAATTATACAAGGCAATATAGACAGGGGAAGAGCGGCAATGGACCTAATGTACAAAACGGCCGAAGACGAAAATTCAGATGTAATGATTATAGCTGAACCAAATAAAAAGAAAGCCATCAAAGGAAAATTGCTAATGGATAACATAATGGATGTGGCTATGGTAATAAGGAATCCGCAACTAAAAATAAGGGGAACAGGGTCAGAAAACGGATACGTATGGATCGAATTAGAAGATGTTGTGATCTATGGCTGTTACAACTCCCCAAATGTGGACCTAGAAATTTATAATGAATACTTAGCAGCGATACGAGCAGATATGAACAGGCAAATCAAAGGGATAATCGCTGGAGGCGACTTCAACTCGAAATCATACATGTGGGGATCCGATGTAGAAGACAACAGAGGCCGAATACTATCGGAATGGTTAGCTGAGGAAAACTTAATAACTTTCAATCAAGGTGGGACTCCGACGTTTATAAGGGGAGACTCCAAATTATATATAGACTTAACCTTCGGCACTAAAAACACCGCTAAACGGATGAACAACTGGAAGATCCTAGAAGCTGTAACACTGAGTTATCACCAACATATAAATAAGAGAAAAAGGGACAAGACAACTGAATACCGGTAAGGAAAACGGAGGCTGGATCATTAAAAAAGAGAAAATCTGTGAACTCGTAAAGGAAGTTGGAATGAAGATGGAGCAAGGCCCTAACAAAATAACAGATTCAAAAACCCTGAGCGGAAATATCACAGAAGCCTGCGATAAAGTACTGAAGAAAAGAAAAGGACTTAGACACAAAAAAACGGTGCATTGGTGTACGGAGGACATCGCAGAGAAAAGAAGAGCGTGCATGAAAGCAAAAAGAACAGCGCCAAGGGAAAATAAAAAAAATGACCTGGTACGCAAAGCAGAAGCAAAAGATATTTATAGAGAAAGCCACTTAAGCCTAAAAAAGCCATTGCCAAGGTCCAATCTGACGCCTGGAAAAAAGTCATAGAGGAGGTAGAACACGACATGGGGAAAAGGATACAAAATTGTCATGGATAAGCTGTTAAGAACCCTAGCAACTGACTTGAGTGACGAAAAACAAATGAGCGTGACAGAAACTCTATTCCCTAAACATCTGGTAAGCGAGTGGGACAGAATTCAAACCAGCACACCGAAAATACCTCTCTTCACCATAAAAGAGCTTCTTATAGCGACAGACAAAATAAAGGAAAAAAGGCACCAGGGCCAGATAAGATACCCCCGGAAATTATAAAGGCGGTAATTAGAGGACACCCGGAGAACGTCCTTAATATCCTAAATAGTCTGCTGATAAAAGGAAGCTTCCCCAAATAATGGAAAAACGCAGAACTCGTACTTATTGAGAAAATCGAACAAGGACAGGCAGATAAGTCCTACAGGCCCATTTGCCTCTTAAATGTTCTGGGTAAAGTACTTGAATAGCTAATTCTCGGAAGACTGAAAACCGAAATTGAACGGACTGGTGACCTAGCCGAGGAACAATATGGATTTAGAGACAAGAGATCTACTACCCACGTGCTACAAAGGGTCCAGGAAATCGAGGACGAAGCTAATGAAAGGGCTGGGGGGAAAATATGCTTGCTCGTAACAGTAGACGTTCAACTCAGATCCATGGAGTGGAATTTTAGAAGAAATAAAAAGAAGACGAATAGCTCCTTACATATATAATATGATAGCAAGCCACCTAGAAGAAAGATGGCTCTTCATAGAAACTGCTAGAAGAATGAAGATCACTTGTGGAGTGCCCCAAGTATCCGTAACGGTCTGGAACCTCTACTACGATGGTGTCCTTAGGACCCCCGTTCCTCGAGGCGTTAGGCTGATAGGATACGCGGATGATCTAGCCATTGTAGTTACAGGAAAAGACGAGGAAGAGCTGAAGAACAAGTCAAATGCTGCACTAAGATGTATCACAAAGTGGCTGGGAATCAAGAAATTGAGCCTAGCCCCGCAGAAAACTGAACTAGTAATCCTCGCAGGAGGTCGGACAGTGAAAGAGGTTACAGTTCGAGCCGAAGACATGACAATCAGAAGCTAGGAGTGTATAAAATACCTAGGGGTCACATTAGACCGAAATATGAGAATGGGTCAACATGTAAGGAAGGTTGCAGCAAAAGCGGAGAAAGCTATAGGAAACCTAAGCATAATACTGCCAAACATTAGAGGCCCCCGAGAGGGAATAAGAAGGTTACTTCTCGTGGTAGCCCAATCAATAATCATGTATGGGGCAGCGATATGGCAACGAGCCATGAAAAAGAAGGCGTATGGGGATATACTTCTGAGCGTACAAAGGAAAGCTGCAATAAGGATCGTCTGCGCCTATAGAACCACCTCAACTGCAGCACTGCTTGTCATCGCTAGGCCGCCAATCCACCTGGCGGTAGAAGAAAGGTGTGCCGTACAGAATGGGGTGAATAAAAAATTAGCAAGGGAGACTATGCTAGAAAAATGGCAGCAGGAGTGGCAAGAAGAGGTTAATGGAGGTCAATGGACAAAAAGACTGATACCAGACCTAAAGAAATGGGTGGAAAGAAAGCACGGAGAAGTGAACTACTATATCACACAGCTGCTGTCCGGGTGTGGTTGCTTAAAGGCATACTGACACAGATTTCGGCATACAGGAAACGACCAATGTATATATTGCACAGAAGTAGACACAGTAGAGCACACGTTCTTTGAGTGCGTAAGGTGGGAAACACAAAGAAACACCCTAGAAAACAACGTTGGAAGAATTACCCCAGAAAATCTTGTAGGGAAAATGCTTGAGAACGGTGAGAACTGTTGACAGAAAATAAAATGAAGTCAGAAAGGCAGAAAGAAGGGTCAACCTTTTATAACATCCTCTTTTTCTTCCTCCTCCGAAAGTAATGCCCATAGCAGTTCCAGGAGGATGAAACACTTCGATAATGGCGGGGGGTTTAGTACGTAGGCTGACCACTAGACAGGTTAGAATCGTGCATGCTCGGCAGACCATCAGGGCCGGCATATTTGGAGAAGATTCCTCACCGCCTAAAAAACAAACTAATACTACTACTAGTACTACTACTACTACTACTACTACTACTACTACTACTACTACTACTACTACTACTACTACTACTACTACTA
>MU182015.1:0-19625 GCA_016904865.1 Pissodes strobi | reverse complement strand
TACTACTACTACTACTACTACTACTACTACTACTACTACTACTACTATCCAAAAAAGAAGGGAACTAACAAGGGCCAACAAACGAAACAAAAATGCCAATAATAGAAGTGAAAAAGAACAGGATGAATATCAACAAGCCAGAAAACAACTGCGTAAGCTTATAAACCTATCCAAAAGAATGCAATGGCAAGAACTATGTGATGAACTCGACAATGACATATGGGGTCATGGTTATAAAATAATAACAAAACGAATTATAAGTCAAACGCCAGTATCTCTAACAATTGAGAAAAAAATAGAAATAGCCCAACAGTTATTTCCACAGAAGGCTGAAGAGGTAGTGATGCAAGCGGCCACTGCAAACGTAGAGTTGTTTTCTATAACAGATCTGAAGAAAGCAGCTGAACGCATGAAGAACGGAAAGGCACCGGGCCTCGATGGGATACCACCCGAAATAATGAAGGAAGTAGTAAAAATAGCCCCACATTGGATTCTAGAAGTTATTAACAAACTAGTCATCGTGCAAGAATTCCCAGATGATTGGAAAATAGCGAAGCTAATCCTTTTATTGAAAGGAAAGGTAGGGTTAGAGTGTGCATCAGGTTTTAGGCCGATCTGCTTACTAAACACCATAAGCAAACTCTTCGAACTGCTTATACGTGACAAATTGGAAAAAGACATAGAAGAAGGAAAAGGATTGTCAAACCACTAGTTCGGTTTCAGAAAAGGACATTCTACAGTGCAGGCCATTCAAGAAGTTATGTAAATCAGCGGTCAAGCAAAAGATGGATGGTGCGTGCTAGTGACATTGGATGTTAAAAACGCTTTTAACATGGCATCATGGGCGGAGATATTGAGAGAGCTACAGAGGAGAGGTATTTCACTGTATCTGATCAATCTGGTGACGTCGTACTTCAAGGGTAGGAAAATTAGGCTAAGTAAGGACGCGAAAATGGAAGTGAGCGCAGGAGTTCCTCAGGGGTCGGTCCTGGGTCCCGTGTTGTGGAACATCTTGTATGATCCAGTCTTAGAAATGGAACTTACAGAGGGAACAACGTCTATCGGATTTGCAGATGATTTAGCTTTAATCGTAACAGCAGGCGACGAAGACGAACTAGCGTTCAGAGTAAACGAATCATTAAGACGTATCTCCGTCTGGATGGAAAAACATGACCTTGAATTGGCCCCTCACAAAACAGAGGCAATCATTTTAAAAGGGCGGAGGAAAATAAATCATATACGATTTACTATTCAAGATAACATAATTGCACCTGGCAAAAGCCTGTGTTATCTGGGGATCAAGATAGGGGAAAACGGAACTTTCGGAGCCCACTTCAAGTACGTTGCGGAAAAGGCGGAGGCAAAAGCATCAGCTCTAGCCAGAATTATGCCAAACGTGGGGGGTCCAAGAACCTACAAAAGGCAGGTGCTATGTGGGGTAATCTACTCAGTCTTACTGTATGGAGCTCCAATATGGTACACGGCTCTCCAGAGAAAGGCCTTCAAGACCAGGTTTGACAGAGTGCAACGTAAGATGTTAATAAGGGTAATCTGTGCGTATAGGACCGTATCCACGAAAGCACTACAAGTGGTAGCTGGGGAAATCCCTATACACCTTCTGGTGCAAGAGAGACAAAGGGTATTTCAAAACAAAATTAACAGAAAATCGATAGGAGAGGATATAATCAAACAATGGCAACGGGAATGGGAAGAAAATGAATCTGTGGGGCAATGGACGAAAGTAATTATTCCGGATATACAGGCGTGGCTCCACTGTAAACATAGAAACGTATACTATTTCATGACACAAGTGCTCACAGGACATAGCAGGTTTAGAGTTTACGCAAAGAGGATGGGAAAAATGGAGGAAGACAGATGCCCGTATTGTGGTGAAATAGATACCGTAGAACATACGTTCTTCCACTGTCCAAAGTGCGAAAGGGAAAGACAGGAAGCTAATAGAGCTCTGGGAGTTATACTCACCGTCCAAAATTTAATAGAGACAATAATAGCAACAAAAAGGAATTGGGATACAGTAAAGGGATTATGCAAATCAATAATGAAGGAGAAGGAAACCGAGGAGAGAGGAAGATAGGAGTGTGTTAAGGCAACTATCGTTTGAGGTTATGCTTACCAAGCGATTCCAAACGACTAGTGAAGGAGGCAAGGGGAAAGGGTTTAGTCGGTCGGTGACTACTGGAGATAGCGCCAACCCGACACTATCCGGGCAACTTAGATCGCTATGTGCCAAGCTCGGATGTCTGATAGCAGATTCCTAAACCCCCATAAAAAAAAACTACTACTACTACTCTCGGGGCTTGAGCTGGCTACCGAGCGCGTCCTCTCGGGTGGCGGATGGGAGGAGCGACCAGGGTTCCCTGGAACCCTGGTTAGAGGCGGCTATAAGTAGGGTGAGGGGGCATAAATACCCCCAAAATCCTTTGCAAAAACCGTCTCCGTGGACCAACTCGTCTATTCTTCGTCCTCACACCTTTTCTTTCAGCTGCTGGGTGAGGTCCTTTAATCTTTCTATCGGCCTCTCTTGGCCCACTCTTGTTCTCTTCCGACCCCGATGCTATTAGGAAACGAGGGCTAGGGGTTTCTACGTTTCATTGTCATTCACACTCACGCACTCTTGCCCTATTACACGAACACACTTGCACACACCCACACACACCCAACACATGAATTGGAATTTGCTTATGACAGACTTGCTACGAATTTGGACCGGGGCAGCCCCCCAACAAAAAATTCAAACATGTGTGACAAAACGGAAAAAGTACCCCAGGTGGGTAGTAATCCCACCACCGATTCCGATCGGGTGAAAGCCCCGGTGGTCGGTGCCGGCCCTAAGGATTCTGGGGAGGGCCAATCGCACAAGAAAACAGAAGAAATGGCGGAATTCCAATATGAATTACCCCAGGAGGGTAGAACCATAGGTTCGGAATTTCTCCCTGGTTTACAACCAAGCTGCCTCATGGATTCTGGGGACATAGGTTAATCAAAATCCGTTCCAAAGAAGAGACTCGCTAGCCAGGACACCACCGAGCTCGAGGAGAGGATCAGTTTCGTCCATAAGCTCGGTCAGATCAGATAGCGGGAAAGAAGAAAAAAAGAGGAAGAGGGAATATCAAGCAGACCCTCAAATAGACGAACTAAAAGAAAGTCTTAAGAAGCTGTATGAGGTTAGTAAGTTGCTGGTCACTCAAATTAAAAGTGTACCAAACACCAAGGCTGAGATCAAGAAGTTAGCAGAGAGGGTGAAACAAAGAGTAGAAGTACTAAATCAGAAATGCATGGAATGGGACGAAATGTATTTCTTAGGTCAAGCATTGGCTCATAAGGCAGCAAAAAAGGAGACTAGAGAAATAGGAACACAAACAGATAAACAAGCAACAGAAGAAGAGGACAAGGAAATAGAAATGCAGACAAAAGCAACGAAGACAACAAAAATTAGAGAGGCGGGAACACAAACGGCTATGGACCAAGCAAGCTGCGAAGTAGAAGCAGCGATTGCAAATGGCAGTACGTTCGAAGATATTGCAGAGTTTTTGGACCAGGAATGGCCAGAAAATATTTTTAGTGAGGTAACGGTATTGACAGGAAACCCGACAAATGCAAGAGAGGGTTGGGACATCACACTCCTTGTAGATCCAAATGATCAGGGTGACAAGGGAGTGCTAAAAAGCGTCAAAATCAGGTATCCAGAAATATCGGTGCTAATGGCAGACAAACTAGAGGCGGGGAAGATAGAATACTTATGCAGTGCAAAAAAGATTAGAAGCAGCAGAGGTTCCGATGGGGAAGAAATGAAATGGGTTTATTTATTACCACACACAGTAAGCCAAAATGGAATGAAAAACCTAAAAACTATACATGAAGTGCTAGTGAATTGGAAGAAGCTCCTACAAACACACAAAAGAAATCAAACAGTAATAGCCACACCAGAAGGGATGAACAAAGGACATATGCAGAAACTGTTATAATATGTATTCCGAGGCAGTGGGATAAGCATAAGATATATGGTTGACGGGAAGATAGATACTGGAAAAACGGAGCATTACTCAGAAAAACTACAGAGACAAAAAAGTCAAAAACAGGTGGAAACAGTAATGGTAAAGACAGGGGGTAAATCATTTGCGGAAATACTGAAAGCTGTAAAGAGAGGAGTCGATATCGAAAAAATTGGAATACAAGTCCAGAATATCAGGAAAACAGCGTCAGGAGATATAATGTTTGCCCTTAAGGGAGCTGAAAATGCGGAGAAGCTAAAAAGGGAAATAGAAGCCAATATTAGTGAAGTGAAGGTGCAAAATAGGAAAGCCGAAGTGACACTATTTATATACGGTATGGACCCATTAGCAGCCAAGGAAGGTATCTCCTGTGCTGTATGCGAAGCAATGGAAGTAAAAGCGGAAGAAGTAAAAGTGGTCTCGGTCAGACCTGGAAAGTATGGGGATCTGGCCGCAACAGTAGTACTTCCTGCAACGCAAGGAAGAATGTTAGCGAACGCGGGAAAATTAAGAATAGGATGGCTGGAATGTCAGGTAAGGGAAAGAGTAGCAATAGACAAATGCTTTAAATGTCTGGGATATGGGCACCGAGCTAAGGACGGTACCCAGGAAGATAGAGGGAGACACTGCTTGAACTGCGGAGAAAATGATGGTCATCTCATAAAAGACTGCAAGAACACTTCTTACTTTGTAAGCTGTCAGGAAAAGGGACATAGAGCCGGACAAACAAAATGTCCGTTCTTCAGAAGGCTTATCCAGGAAGCGAGAAAGAACACTAAGAATTAGAAATGGTAGCACTCATTAAAATAGGCAAGCAAGGGTTAAAGATTCTTCAAGGAAATCTAATAAGATCGAGAGTCTGTCACGATATGGCTTACACTGCAGCAATACAGGAGGACATAGATATAATTATTGCAAGTGAACCAAATAAGAAACTAGTTAGGAGAGGAGATTGGATAAAGGACAAAAGAGTTGATGTAGCAATATTTCTAGCAAATAAGAATGTAGACATATTAAAAGTAAGACAAGAAAGCGGTTACATATGCCTGTATCTTAGACAATGTCGAATATACTGTTGCTATATATCCCCAAACATACCTTTGGAAGAATTTAAGACCGAGGCTGACAAGATTGCGCACGACAGTAGTTCGGAGGTAGGGGAAAACATTATCTTGGGTGACATAAATGCCAAATCACAACAGTGGGGGATCTCCAAAGTCAGACCAAAGGGGCGAGTACTGGACGGAATTACTGGCGGAAATGGACATGGTAGTAATGAATGAGGGATCTACGCCTACATTCTGCAGGGGCGATAGCACATCGTTTCTTGATGTAACGTGTGCTACGCAAAATATAGCATGCAACATTCTAGACTGGCAAGTTTCGGACTTAGAGTCCCTCAGTGACCATCGATTTATACAGTTTGAAATCAAGGGACCAAATAACAAAAATAAATCACTGGAAAGGACCAAAACAGAGGTGGATTGGAAGACCTTTGAAATACTATTAGACTGGAAGATTCACAATGTCAAAGGGAACAACGGGGAACGAAACCCCAATAAAATGTGTCAAATACTGGGGGAAGCATTCAAAGAGAGCCAAATAAGACGATCAGTGGGCAGAAATAACAGAGTCCCTTACTGGTGGAACCAAGAAATAGAGACGCAAAGGAGAATATGTATAGGAAAAAGAAGAACCTTGACTAGAGCCAACAAAAACCAAGGTAACCGGGAAGAACTAGAACAACTAAAACTGGGATACAGAAACGACATAACAACATTAAAAATACTGATAAATGAATCGAAGAGGAAGAAATGGAAGGATCTATGTGAAGAACTCGACCAAGATATATGGGGTGCTGGATATAAAATCGTGACCGGCCAACTTACAAATAGAATGCCTTACCAACTATCTGCGGACTGAATGACCGAGATTGCAGCCGATTTGTTCCCGCAAGGGGAGCAGGAGCTAAGAATATGCCCCATTGATAGGGCAATTCAATCATTCACAATGGAGGAAATGCTGGAAGCTGCACAATCCATGAAACCGGGGAAGGCTCCAGGCCCGGATGGCATACCGCCAGAGGTGATTAAAAAGGCAATAGAAATAGCTCCGCACTGGATTCTTGATAACCTAAATCAGATACTAAAAGAGCAAGACTTTCCGACATCATGGAAGATCGCCAGACTGATTTTGCTATTAAAGGGAGATAAGCCATTGGAACTCTCGTCGTCATTTAGACCAATCTGTTTGCTTAACACAATCAGCAAACTGTATGAGGGTCTAATAAGGAACAGACTGATAAAGGAAATCGAAAAAGGTGTGGGGTTGTCGGAAAACCAGTTCGGTTTTAGGAAGAAAAAATCCACTATACAGGCTATTGAGGCAATAATGAAAATAAAAAATGATACCCGGGAAAAATGGTGCGCCCTGATAACCCTAGATGTTAAAAATGCTTTTAATACTGTCCCGTGGAAATCAATTATGGAAGAGCTTAGACGTAGGAGCATACCACAATACCTGCAAAATATAATATGTTCCTACTTTAAAGACAGGAAGATTAGTTGTAAGCAAAAGGTAGAAATGGATATAACAGCTGGGGTCCCGCAGGGATCTGTGCTAGGCCCCACCCTCTGGAATCTGGTGTATGACGGAGTACTACGCTTAACACTTACGTGCAAAGCAAAAACGGTAGGTTTCGCCGATGACTTGGCATTGATCGTTACGGCGAATGATGAGGAAAATCTCACATTCGAGGTTGATGAATCGATGAGGCGAGTTAACGTGTGGATCAGAAACCATGGCTTAGAATTGGCGCCCCACAAGACGGAAGCCGTTATACTAAGGGGTCCTAGATCCAGGGGAAAAAGGGAGAACGTGTTTTTCACATTAAATGCAGTCAAGATCAAACCGACTGAGTCACTAAGATATCTGGGTGTAATTATTGATGAGAGCGGCACATTCGGGGAGCATGTAAGAGCGGCCTGTGGGAAGGCGGAAGAGAAAGCAGCGGCTATAGGGAAACTGGTGCCAAATATAGGAGGGCCAAGAACGATTAAACGGCAAATACTCTGCAACGCGGTGTACTCTATCGTGCTGTATGCAGCCCCTGTGTGGTGCACGGCGCTTAGAAGGAAAATGTACATAAACATGGTGGAGAAAGTACAAAGAAAAGTATTAATAAGGGTGATATGCGCATACCGGACGGTTTCCACGAAGACACTGCAAGTAACCGCAGGAGCAATACCTATCGACCTGCAAATCGAGGAAAGAAAGGAGCTACACACAACAAATAAGGACAAGAAAGCTGTTAGGAGTAGTACGATGCAAAAATGGCAAACAAATTGGACGGAGAACACCACAACAGCACAATGGACAAAAAGACTAATCCCAAACATCAGATTATGGATTGACTATCAACTCCGACATTTGGATTACTATCTGACGCAGATACTTACCAGCCATGGGAGACTTAAAGACTCCCCAAGAGAACTTGGACCGGGGCAGCCCCCCAATTGATAAAAAACAATCATGTGTGACGAAAACAAATACATACCTCAAGTGAGTAAAAATCTCACCATTGATTCCGATCGAGAGCAAGCCTCGGTGGTCGGTGCCGGTCCCATGGATTCTGGGGGGGACCAGACACACGTTTTGAGACAAAACTCGAATAAGGAAGACGGCAGCGCTTTTGCAGAGGGCTTCGACCCCTTCAAAAGAAGGGACTCCTTGGCGCGATCTCCCCCGCGTAGTAGGACGTCCTCAGTTTCATCGATGACTGCGGGACCAATACTAGGAGAAAAAGATAATGAAGTCGCCACTACAGAAAGCAGGAACAGAGAGACCAAACGAAAGAGAATAGAGACGCCGGAAGAATCACCTGACACGGATTTTCAAGCTTTCATCGAAAAGATGGAGAAAGAATACAGTGCCCTTAAAGAAAATATTAGGAAAGGAGGTCTAGAGACAAAGGGTCTCCAGTCGACACTTCTGGAGGTCCCAAATACCAAGAAAGAGATAAAAAGTGCCGCCACGAAGATAGGATCGCATGTTCGGAAGATAGAGGCGTCAACGAACTTCATTGACGAAATGTTTGAGATGCTGAAAACATTAAAAACCAGGCATAATTCAATTACCGGAAAGAGGCAGACAGCCGAGACGGGCACGCAGACTATCAGCAGGCAACAAGAAAAGAGAGAGTCACGGATAACCGATATACTCCGCAAAATTGATAAAGATCTTACTGAAGAAGAACTACAAGAAGTCACCGATACAGAATGGCCGGAAGAGATTTTCAAATGCTGCAAGGTACGAAAGATCGAAGAAGCAAACCTGGAAGAAGCGGATATCATAATCATCAAAAACGCAAACGAAGAAACTGTAAATAAAGATATTAAAAACATCGTAGAAAGAAACCCATAGCTACTAAATGTGATAAAAGATGGTAAGGGAAACCCAGGAAAAATGCTATGTAGCGTGCAAACGGAATCATTGGGGAAGATGACAAAGTGGAAAGCTCCATAGAAAAATACACGTATATGATCACACTGGAAGAAGGAGGCAGAACCATAAAAGATAGACATATCCTCAGAACAAACCTCGAAAAAATAATGGAAATAGCTAATAAAAAAGGGAGACTGAAAACGTCATGTATTACAACACAAAAGACAGCGGATAGATGTATTAGGAACATGTTAGAGTACACATACAGGAAAATGAACCGAGATGTAACACTCTATTCAAATGAGATGGGTACAAATACTTTCAGGAAGCGACGAGAACAGAAGAATGATACAATAGTCGTAAAACCTTTAGAGGGCATCACCTACGCCGACCTGATTAAAAATATGAAGAAAGAAGTGGACACGGAGGGGGTCACGATTGATAGAATCAATAAAACGGAAAACGGTGACATTCACCTGAAAATTAATAGTAGAGAGGAAAACCATAGAAGGCTATTCAAAGAAACCCTAACTACGAAGCTAGAGAAGCTAGCAACGGTGGATATCAAACAGAAGATGCGCACGGTTATGATCCTAGACATAGATGTCACGGTAGCAGAAAACCAGGTCCAACAGGTATTATGCAAGGAGCTAAATCGAAAAGACAAAGTGCAAATGAATATGTCCAACGCAAACAGGAATGGGGTCAAGCTTGCATTTATAGCAGTGACCGAATCAGAGGCAAAGCAGCTAGCCACAAAAAGGATAATAGGAGAGGGATGGAACAGATGGAGAACAAGGGAAATAATCTCCCCGCCAAAATGTTACAATTGCCACAAAGTAGGACATATGGCTAACAGGTGCACAACAAAGGACAGGGATGAGCTGTGCCGCAACTGTGGCGAAGCCGGGCACATCAAGAAAAACTGTGCCAACCATCCAAAATGCTATCTATGCCAAGAGAAGGGGCACTCGGCAGAAACAATGCGTTGCCCCGAGTGTAGGAAACTAGTGCGGGAGCACAAGATCGAGAAAGCCGAAACGCGATCCATCAAATTAATCTAAAAATTATACAGGGAAACATAGACAGGGGGAAAGCTGCCATAGACTTAATGTTCAAATTTGCAGGTGACGAAAATGCAGACATAATATTCATGGCAGAGCCAAACCGTAATAAAGTAGCAAAGAGCGAGTGCGTAGTAGACACACACGGACGTGGCCATCAAAACAACAACCCTAGCTATTAAAGTAACACGGAGAGGGGCTGGTACGGGCTTTGCATGGATTGAGACAGATCAACTGGTAATCTATGGGTGCTACATATCTCCAAACGTTGAAATGAAAAAATTTACAGATTTCCTAGAGGACCTCAGAGTGGACATGAAGAGTCACACAAAAGAAATTCTAGTGGGTGGAGATTTTAGTTCCAAATCATACCTGTGGGGGTCAAGGTTTGAGGACAGAAGGGGAGAAATACTAACAGAATGGCTTGGCGAAGAGGACCTAATCGTACACAACCAAGGGGACGCTCCAAAATTTGTAAGAGGGGAAAGCCACTCCTACATCGATATAACCTTTAGCGCAAAGAAGATCGGTAAATATGTGAAAAACTGGGAGGTATTAGAGGAGGAGAGTCTGAGTTACCACCAACATATCACCTATGAAGAGTGTAGTGCAGAGAACCGAACTAACCCAGGATACCGCCAACGTAACAAAGGCTGGAGAGTTAAAAATGAAAATATGGAGAAGCTGACCGAAAACTTCAATAAAACGATAAGTGCATCAGATCTGACAAATATGAAAGCCGAAGACCTGTCAAAAATGCTAACAACAGCATGTAATAACACATTTCCAAAGAAAATCCAGAGAGGAAAAAGAAGACCGGTCTACTGATGGAATGATGAAGTGCGGACAAAAGAAAAAAGTGTTTACAAAGTAAAAGAGCTCTAGCAAGAGCAAACAAAAGAGGCGATGAACAACAGATAGGAGAAAAACGGGAAGTATATAGGGCTAGTAGATCAGAGCTAAAAGGGGCAATATTGCAAGCTGAAAAGGATGCGTGAAGAGACGTGATTAAGCAAGTGGATAATGATGTATGGGGCAAAGGCTACCAGATCGTCACAAGTAAATGGAGAGCTCCACCCCTAATAAGCATGACAGATGAGGAGCAAATGAATATAGCTAAGAGGCTCTTCCCAGTTAACGAGAGTAAAAGATGGAACAGACTTCCCGTGGCTGAAGCAGAAATACCCCTTCTGAAAAGGCAAGAACTGATCTTGGCAAACAACAGGATTAAAAATAAAAAAGCCCCAGGACCTGATGCCCTCCCACCAGACGTGGTAAAAGCTGTCGTGAACCGTACCCCGACACGTGCCGGACGCTAATAAATCGCGTCGTAGTGAAGGGAGAATTTCCGAAAGAATGGAAAATGGCAAGACTAGTGCTAATTGAAAAACATAAACCAGGTCAGGGCAAAGCCTATCGACCAATATGTGTGCTAAATGTACTCGGCAAGCTCCTAGAACAGGTGATCCTCGCTAGGCTAAATCTAAAAATAGAAAAGATGGGGGGATTAGCACCGAAGCAGTTTGGTTTCAGAGAGGGAAAGTCTACGATTGATGCAATGAAGAGAGTCCAGGAGATTGCGGACGAAGCCAACCGAAGATCAAATAGAAGGCTATGTGCATTGATAACCGTCGACGTACAAAACGCGTTTAACTCTGCTCCGTGGGAAGGAATGCTCGAAGAGCTGCGGAAAAGAAACATAAGTCCCTATCTATATAACATCATAGCCAGCTACTTTGAAGACAGGGTACTTATAATAGGAGAAGAGGGCCAAATGGAGGTTACGTGCGGTGTTCCACAAGGGTCAGTGATAGGCCCGACATTATGGAACCTATACTATGACGAAGTCTTGAAATTGCTTGTCCCTAAGGGAGTAGAGCTAGTGGGCTACGCCGACGTTCTGGCTCTAATCGTCACGTAACGGAGCTTGTGCTCTTAGTAGCAGGACGAAAAGTCAAAACAATGACTATCCAAATCGGAGACATGAGAGTGACAAGTAAGGAGTCCATAAAATATCTCGGGGTGCATATGGATAGAAATATGCGGATGGGGCAGCACATTGAGAAAACTGCAGAAAAGGCTGTCAAGGCGCTGGGAAATATAAGCAGAATCATGCCAAATATAGGTGGACCACGGGAATCCCACAGGCGTATTCTGTGCTCTGTTGTACAGTCCATCATCCTATACCGGGACACAGTTTGGAAGAGAGCCCTTGGGAAAAAAGTACACAAGAACATACTGCTAAGTGTGCAAAGAAAGACGGCGATTAGAATTACGGGCGCATATAGGACAGTATCTACGGTGGCAGTACTAGTTGCGGCAAGGTCTCCTCCCATAGACCTACTGGTGGAACAAAGGGAAGATGAACTAAGTATAGGAAAAGGGGAAGCGCACAGAAGGATGCTTTCAAAATGGCAAAACGCTTGGCAGAGTGAAAGAGACAGAGGAAGGTGGACTAGAAGACTCATCCCTAATATAGAACCTTGGGTAACCAGGAAGTATGGTGAGATAACCTACTATATTGTAAACTAGAAAGCATAATAACAAAAGAACACTCAGTCTAATGTTTGAACTTGATACTTGACATTGAAGGATCAAATATTATGAGTATTATCTAAACATGTTTTAAAAACAATCAGTCAAATATCAACAAAATTTAGTATAAAAGAACGAGCAAATCAAGTAGACGACAACTTATCTGGTTGAGTAGTTCCCTTTTAATTAAGGCAAAACGCTCCTCCTGTAAGCTCAAACCCTCCCGATCCTGATGATCTGGTTAAGTAGTTCCCTTTTAATTAAGGCCAAACGCTTTTCTGGTGACCAGGGTCAAACCTCCCGACCTTGACTATCTGGTTAAGTAGTTCCCTTTTAATTAAGGCCAAACGCTTTTCTGGTACCAAGGTCAACCTCCCGATCTTGACTTTCTGGTTAAGTAGTTCCCTTTTAATTAAGGCCAAACGCTTCTCTGGGAACCAAGATCGAACCTCCTCTATAGTGATGTCAGTGTAAAAGTAACGTAAAACTTAAAGTAAAAAGTAAAGTGAACCATAGATAAAAGTGAAACCTAATTAAAGCATACCAATATAACTAAAACGAATTATAACGCTCATAACAATTTAAACTAAAAGTAAACTCAAGGGAGCCGAATAGGTCGAGTCCAGTCAGTCCTCATCGAATGGTCATGCGTTCTACGCTATTCTAGTAAATTGTATTCAAACATAGTCGTCATTCTAAGTGCATTCCTTCCTGTATCTGAAGACCAATATACGTACAGTTTGTTTCGAATTAAGCGAGTCGTTATTCCATCTGATATACAACCCCAGCTCAAGGAGGAACGCCGCCAGTAATCCCACTCAGTAGTACGCACCAGGGAAGCGCCCAAAATCCTCTTTGACTAACCCAGCTGATATCGGGTCACGGATGCTTTCAAGCATATCGAAAAAGGTTCCATCTATGTGAAAGCGAGGAGTGTCTGTACTGTGGACAAAAGGACACAGTGGAACATACCTTCTTCGAATGTGATAAATGGCAACGCGAAAGATCAGTCGCAGAAGGGGAGGTGGGACATTTAACACCTGATAATATAATTCAGAAGATGCTTGGAAGCAAAGACCAGTGGAATAAAATCGCTGGGTTCATAAAGGCTGTAATCGACAGAAAGGAAACCTATATCTGAGCTAGAAGGTGAGAGCTACAGCGGCTCTAATCTGATCTGATAGCGTTGAACAGCAACTGTAAATAAACCTGTAAATCCTGTAAATAAAACTGTAAATCCTGTAAATAAACCGGTAAATTCTGTATAATTGAAAAAAAAAACTAAAGCAAGATTCAAGAAGGAAATAGCAAAGAAAAGAAAAGAAGGACACTTACCAAAATTTTCATCCTCCTCTCTCCTGAAGTAATGCCGGAAGCAGTTCCAGGAGATAGCACCCACCAAGGATTCCGTAGGGGAAGGGTTTTAGTGGGTCGGCAATGCCGGAGTCCCACACTCCCCAGAGCGCCAGAATACCAATGCTCTGAGACACGTATTTCCTAACCCTACACATTAAAAAAAAAACTACTACTACTACTACTACTACTACTACTACTACTACTACTTCTTCTACTACCACTACCACCTCTACCACCGACCGGGGCTTGAGCTGGCTACCGGGCGCGTCCTCTCGGGTGGCGGATGGGAGGAGTGACCAGGGTTCCCTGGAGCCCTGGTTAGAGGCGGCTATCAAAGAAACTACGAAGCTATATTAAACAGAGGATGCGCACGGTTATGATTCTAGACATAGAGGTCACGGTAGCAGAAAACCAGACCCAACAGGCATTATGCAAGGAGCTAAAGCGAAGAGACAAAGTGCAAATAAATATGTCCAACGCAAACAGGAACGAGATCAAGCTTGCATTTATAGCAATGACCGAATCAGAGGCAAAGCAGCTAGCCACAAAAAGGATAATAGGAGAGGGATGGAACAGAAGGGGAACAAGTAAAATAACCTCTCCGTCAAAATGTTACAATTGCCACAAAGTAGGACATATGGCAAACAGGTGCACAGCAAAGGAAAGGAATGAGCTGTGCCGCAACTGCGGCGAAGTCGGGCACATAATAAAATTGTGCAAACCAACCAAAATACTACCTATGCAGAGAATGGCCACTCGGCAGAAACAATGCGTTGCCCCAAGTAGAGGAAACTGGTGCGGCAGCACAAGATGGAGAAAGCCGAAACGCGACCTATCAAATGAGTCTAAAAATTATACAGGGAAATATAGAGTGGGGGAAAGCTGCTATGGACTTAATATTCAAATTGCAGGCGACAAAAAAGTCGACATAATAATCATGGCAGAGCCAAACTGTAATGAAGTAGCAAAGAGCGAGTGTGTAGTAGACAGAAACACGGAAGTTGCAATCAAAACAACAACCCCAGCTATGAAAGTAACACGGAAAGGGGCTGGTACGGGCTTCGCATGGATTGAGACGGATCAACTGGTAATCTATGGGTGCTACATATCTCCAAACGTTGAAATGAAGAAATTTACAGAATTCCTAGAGGAGCTCAGAGCGGACATGAAGAGTGACACAAAATAAATTCTACCTGTGGGGACCAAGGTTTGAGGACAGGAGGGGAGAAATACTAACGGAATGGCTTGGTGAAGTGGATGTAATCGTTCACAATCAAGGAGACATTCCAACATTCCTACATCGATATAACCTTTAGCACAAAGAAGATCGCTAAATGTCTGAAGAACTGGAAAGTATTAGAGAACGAGAGTTGAGTTGCCACCAACATATCACCTATGAGGTGTGTTGTGCAGAGAACCGAACTAACCCAGGAAACCGCCAACTTAACAAAGCTTGGAGAGTTAAAAAAGAAAATATGGAGAAGCTGACCGAAAACTTCAATAAACGATAAGTGCGTCAGATTTGACAAATATGAAAGCCGAGGACGTATCAAAAACGCTAACAACAGCATGTAACAACATATTTCCAAAGAAAATCCAGAGGAGAAAAAGGAGGCCGGTCTACTGGTGGAATGATGAAATAGCGGACAAAAGAAAAAGTGTCTGCAGAGTAAAAGAGCTCCAGCAAGAGCAAACAAAAGAGGCTATGAACAACAGGTAGGAGATCTAAAAAGTAAACTGGTGAACGGGTTAAAAAAGATACATAAAGTGTGATACGGCGAACGGGAACGAAAGTAGAAAGGGAGGTCGGCGAGGCGAGTTTTGATACCAGCTAGTCGCGCCGAAATCGTCTACCTTTCTCTAACAAGAATCAATCGGGCCGAGCCTTCAATACACTATGTTTTACCATTCGTGCAAATTTGCATAAAAGAAAAATGTATAGTAGGTGTATGTTCTACCATTCGTGTCACCTAATTTGCATGAAATAAAAATATTATTTTCTTTATGAAAACCTAGGCAACATTAAAAAAAATATTATTTTATTACTTAACAGTAAACATGGTAGTAAAATATTACGAGAGAGAGGTATGCGCTGTATGCCTAAGGCACTATATAGTCCTGCAGGCTATTCTCCGTTTCTATTTTGTGCGGATGAATTTTCACTTCTCGCACTCAATTTTATATTTAACATAAAGTCACGCCACTATTAAACGAGAGAGATGGCGCCATATGCTACAACGTACTCACACAGAGATTCTTTCCGTCTACAAGAAGGTTATATATGTAGCTGTTTGAGCTTGAGCTTCTAGTGGTGTCGATTTTCGTTACTTTTGACTACTCGGTACTCTTCGTTACTTTGGTATAAAGTAATCATTTCAAATATTCGTTACTTCGTTACTCTGATTACTTCGATTAGTGGGTAATGTATGATTCATTACTTTCCCCCCTTAATATTTATCTATGGTTACTATCGTTTATCATAATGTTTACTGCAATACCTTCATCTTTATCAATCATTATAACTTTTATTTGGCTAATAAGAAAATTCTAAGTGCTCTTGTGAAATACTGTTTAATTACGAACGTGTATGAAGTTAAGGCACTTGCTTCATATATTTGGCTATTTGGGTCATCAACAACTTTGTTCATAATTATGAAATAACAGAGATACGTGGTACGAGGAAACAAAACATGTATGTAACGCAAACTGCAAAAATGTTCATTATTACATAGTAAATAATATAAATACTTTATAATCTGTGTATTTACTTATGAACAATTCTCATAATAACCCTAAAGTACTAGAAAACTAAACAAACACAACATATCTAGAATATAAAAAAAATATAAAAAAATACAGGTACTCGGAGATCATAATTACAATGTAAAAATAATATATTTTGTACATTCTTTCCCTTCAGACTACTTCTCCTCTCTGCAATTAAGTAGTCCATTTAATATAAGGTCTATAATGTCACCTTAGCTCATAAATTCGATAAGGTCGCTGATCGATATACCTTTCATAACCAAAATTCATTAGAACAATGGAACAGCACTGCAAATATTTCAAAGTAACGAGACGAAATACGACAAAATATGCTGCGATCACCCGACCATAGCGGTGAGTCTCGTAAGGGCGGACTACCGTGTAATGTAATATGTAATCACTCTATTCGAAGTAACGAAGTAACGATAGAGTTCTCGGTTCGGTATTCGGTACTTCGTGTATTGGATAGTAACGAATATAAAGTAACGAGTAGTTACTTTTTTGACACCACTATGAGCTTCTATAGCATAGGTAACCAGGACACAGGACACTGTTGATAAAAAATGTTAATTTCATTCTACAAAAAAAATGTTGCAACATATCAATTTATTCGGAAGTCTTTTTATTTCACCCATATTAAGATTTAATCTATATTTGTACATAATTTTCCTAAAAATGAACTGTGTTCTTTCCTAACCCAAACAAATGATTAAAACTCCCTTCTCAAAAACCTATCAATTGTTGAAAATTCCAACCGAAACCGATTTCTTTCGACCGTATCGGCTAAATATTTACGTTTTCATCGGTCCCAGTTATTAAATTAAACACTTAATATTACGCATTAAACAAAAATGTTTTTCGGAGATTAAAAATAGCGAAAAATAGGAGCGATTGCGTGCATTGCATATTTTCACACGGTCGGAGAAAAAATCCCGATCTGGACAGAAAAATTACGTAGTCAATTTACAAGTCGGGTGTCATAAATCTCAATAATACGTGGTAATCGAGCATTATCCTTAATTTCTAATATGAACAGTTTATTTTGTACAACTAATAGATAACATAATTCGAAGCATAAACTAAGACTAGCCTAATACGAGTTAATACTCCGCTATGGGTGTACTAAACTAACCCAAACTAAACAAGCAATTTAATGTTAATTAACCAGCAATGTTTAATGTTACTTTCCGACGTTTCGACTTATCTGGGTTTCTTCAATCGCGGAATTTAAGTTATGATTGGATCCAGGGAAGAATGTATATTTGCATCATAATAATAATTGAGCTATTGAGATATGGTATTTCCGAACTCATGCAAAACAAAAATATAACTTCCGATTGTGTCTAAGCAAGCTAGTTTAGACGTTTATTAATAATATCCATTTTAAGATATATCAACAGTTTTTTGGGATAGCCACAAAAATGCAATGTTGTTAAATTCTTTGACCTAATCTTTGCTTAATCCCGCCTTACTACCTTCTTCCGTTGACAGTTCAGCTCAGTGTAGATGAAACAATTCGTTGCCAGAAACAATTCTTTTCCATGTTTTGGAACAAGGCCACGAGGCCAAAGGAATTTTGGCTTTGAAACCCGAATTTTATTTTCGGTTAGATAATGCTCGACGTTAGCATCACAGTAATAATAATTTTTGATTGTAGAACATATTGAATTTAACGGTCTGGCCCGCGATATTGTTAAGCCAGTTTTATTTTGGGATCTTTTCAGGAGAAGTTTTATGTTTTTCGACTGATGCTGATATATTTCGACAGATAAATTCAACGTGAAGCTATTGTTTGTCGGGTTGACTGATTATAATTTAATATTCATATTAATTATATTAATTATATTAATATTCATTATAATTTCTCTTGTACAGGACGATCACGTACACAGCACAGGTTGTTGGGGCGTACGATTATTTTCTTGGTGGTAGGTCCACCGTAACTAATCTGATAGTTCTCTCTAATTATGTGTTGGAGACCTTGGAGAGAAGGTGTCAAGTTGACGTCATATACACTGACTTTTTCAAGGCTTTTGATAGGGTGAATATAAACATATTGGTTCAGAAGCTCTCAGCCTTGGGTGTCCATGGCTCTTTGCTTTTTTGGATACAAAGTTCCCTCTCAGGTCAGAAACAAACTGTCAATATCCATAACTGCCTGGCGGAAACCATTGAAGTTTCGTCGGGTGTCCCTCAGGGAAGGCATCTTTCATCAGTTTTCTTTAACTGCTTCTTGAATTATATCATGCAGTGCTTTGAGCACTGTGAAGTACTGTGTTACTGTGATGACTTAAAGATATTTAGGGAAGTTGCTGATATTAATGACTGTGTCTTGGTTCAGCGAGACTTGAATAGGTTTTCTGATTATTGTTCTAGGAATGGTTTGGAGTTGAATATTAGCAAATGTAAGACTATGAGGATTCATAGGACGACGAATCCGCACACCTTCGACTGCCACATTGATGGCGTCTGCTTGGATACTTCGTTATCTTTCAGAGAGCATTTTGAATACGTTTCTAACAGGGCACTGAAAATGTTGGGTTTTATAAAGCGTAGCCTATCAGAGTTTAATAATATCTATAGTTTTAAGATCTTATCCTGCTCACTTGATGGGTGTGGCTTTCAAACAATTATTTTTTGTTATTTTGGTAAATGACATGCAATTAACAAATGCAAATAAATAATCGATATTAACAAAGTTAACATGAATATCAGCAGAGGGCTCTGGATGACCGTTGTACTTTCAAACACTAACAGAGGGATGCTATTTTTCAAGCGCCGGCCGGCGGCGACTTGTTAGTGAACAAGTTGACCTTGTCCACTTTGTCCAGATTTCGTTTGGGATTGTAGATGCTATTATTATTTTATAATAAAACGATAAATCTAGTGTTTCTTATAAACCGCCAGTCAGTTGCTAAAACTTTAATTAAACTGCAGATCAATTGAGAAGGTAAACCTAATTTACGTATACATTATTGGTCATCTGGAATGATTAATTGAATTTTGCTGATAAATTCTTGTTAATTAAAATGAAATTTTGCAAATAATTTGCTGGTCAATTGAAATGATAAATTAACTTTTCATATAATCTTCTGGTTAATTGAAGTAATCAATGAAATTTGGCATATAAACTATTGCTAAATCAAGATTACCAATTTATATTTCTCATAAACTGATATTCAATTGAAACGAAAAATCTAGTGTATCTTACACATCGCCAGTCAATTGAAACGACACTTATATTAAATTTTCATATAAACTGCAGGTGAATTGAGAAGGTAAATCTAATTTACCTATAAATTATTGGCCATCTGGAATGATTCAGTTTTGCTGATAAACTCTTGTTAATTCAAACGAAATTTTGCATATAAACTGCTGCCCAATTAAAACGATAAATTAACCTCTCATATAATATGCTGGTCAACTGAAGTAATCAATGAGATTTGGC